>PVKA01017266.1:0-46154 GCA_004027165.1 Ctenomys sociabilis | reverse complement strand
TTTATGTTGAAGTGGATGCCACTTGAACATATACTCATAAGTGAAATAAACCAGACACACATGTGTAAATATTGTATAGTCTCCCTAGTATAAGAAGCGAAAAGAAGAAATACAAATGGAATTGTACAGCAACAACTAAAAACAATTGAGTCAGATAAGGCAAAGTGAATGGCATATGCTGCAGGATACTAATCAGCTTTTCTTCTGGATGGTTAACAAGCTAAGTTCACAGATCAGAATTGGAGAAATAGAAGAGCCACAAGGCCAGCCAACATTTTGGCCCTAGCCTTTCAAGGTCAGCGAAGACTCAGGACATACGAGAACCGGTACTGCAACATGAGGAAACTCAGTTGAGCTCCAAATTTTCTGAACAAGGAGATTATGGAGCCACAGAAGAAAGAGACCAAAGTTCTATAGTGTGCCTGGGGAGAGTCACATGGAGAGAAAACTCTCTCAGGCTCTCACAGAGAGCAAACTGGTCAAGCATTGGCCATGACTCATCCATATGGATGACACAGACAAAGGATCTACAGAATAAGGTACAGGATTACAAGATAAACCCTGAGGGGACTTCACTGACCTCATCAGAAACAAAAAGTGCATGTGTTGGTATATAGGTCTTGCTCTATCTAGGTCTTAACCATCCAGCAGAAAAGTATAAAAATGAGGCGTACATCGTGGGGCCATAATAATAAGTTGAGCTGTAAATGGCTATGGTTGACAACTTCTTCAGATAACTCACTATTGCTGTCGAATGCTGGACTGTGTTGGATTGCGTCATCAAGTTGAGGCACCTAAATTAGTTGAATGACAATGGAGTGCCCATCTCTGACAGGTGTAGACAAAGGGAGGGGTATAGTAAGGAAGAATCATGATGTGTGTGTACGGACAGCATAGTTGGGATAGATAATGCCATGCTTCTACGTAATTCTATGAGAGGCAAGATTTGCACAAATGGTGGTTGGATAGGATATTATGTCAGCTTCTAGTACTATGGACAACCGCTAGGAAAATAACAAGTTAGAAAGCATTAATTATTGAATCTTTGATGTAATTCAGGTATAGAAAATAAGATACGCAAACAGCTACACTCTCTTAATTTACTGATAAGAGACATATGCTATAGTAATGTCTGTAAGTATAATATCATGTATGCACCTTGTACGATACCAAAACATTGTGAAATGTTTGTAATGTATTAATTTATCAAATTTATGTATTAATTTATCAAATCCATCTTGTCAAGGTATCTTAAAACTGTCTCATTGACATTTGTACTTCAATAAAATAAACATTAAAAAAAGATGTCATATATTGTTATAAGTAAAAAAAAAATAATAATTAATATATCCAGATCGCCCAAGCCCCTTTGCTTGAAAGGAGGGTAGAAAATGTAAATCTTCAGGCCCACACACGTTTCTTTTAGCCCTGTTAGTGCCATGTGTGCGGGCCTCACTCTCTCTTTCTTCCAGTACTGGGGATTGAACTACCATCCTCACAATGAGCTATATCTCCAGCCCCTTTTCATTATTATATTTTAACATTTTCAGACAGGGTCTTGCTAAGTAGCTGAGTTGCCTCAGCCTCTTAAAGTACTAGGATTATGAGTGCCACCACATCAGCTACAAATTTGCCTTTCTAAAGTGACTGTGGTGCTCATACCCGCAGGAGTGCTCATCGCAGCTGACTGAGCAGATCGTACAAGCCTGTCCTTGGGTTGGCGATCAGCAGGTCTAGACAACCCACAATCCCTTCACCTCTGCAGTGCCCAGAGCTCACAGCCTCCCACACTTGGGCTGACATTATGTGTCCTGGGTGGGTGAGCAAAGAAGGGGACCCCAGCAGTTCAAACAGCAGGACTTGCCAAAACGTCATGGAAATGAAACCAACTATTGGGGAGTATTTTCCTGGGATTGCCTGGTATGATTTGCTGGGGTGGATCTGGTCATTATCATATAATAGTGATCTAAGGACACTTTCTAAGGGTCATATAGACCCTGCAGGATAAGGAGCAGCTTCCTTGGCTCCACCTATGGGACCCAGGAGCACCTCAGTTGTAACAGCCACAAATGACCTCAGACTTCCTCCTGTATCCTGTGGGCCTCAGAGCCTCAGGGAACAGTATTGTCAAGTTCAGTTGTCTCAAGCCTCAGGCCCTTTTCTTCCTTTTCTTCCAGCTTCTCTCCACCCTTCCCTTCACCTCTCAGTGCAGGACAGAGCAGAATATTTAGAGACTACTTGTGTGATGCTTCTGCATGCTTCTTATATCTGGCATCAGTGACAGGATGAGAGGGCCTGCCCCAGAGAACCATGCTAGGAGGAGTGAGCAGAGGGCCTTCCTCACCAGATGTTTGTAGTTTCTAAATCCAGGAAGTGGGAGACACCACAAAAAACAGGCACTGGACACAGTGGCTGTCAGACATAGAGGCCTCCCCGTGACTGCACAAGAAAGCGAAGCTTTTTACAATATTGCTAAAAATCACTGTTTGCAAGGTTGCTACAGAAACCCATGGACTGAGCGTAGAATTTGAAATAGACCGTCTAGACGAACTCCTACTGTCTGACCTTTGATGTATTTCCTAATCCGCTGGACCTTGCCAAGCAAATTGGTGACTAAGCAGCGATTCACTTTACACGCTGTCATGAGGCCTGATGAGGCCCAGGTCGCCGGTATAAATTTCAGTCTGGCTGCTCTATGGTGCGGCTGCCTTCGCCGACATGGCTCCCGTGTGGTTTCTGAGCTGTGATGTGTGTCTGGGTCGCCATGAACTAATTTCAAGTCTGTTAAGTCCAAAAGCCACAGGGCTGCCGAAAAACAGAACTCACTTTCAGCCAGCAAGGCCCTAGAGTTTACATAAAATACGAGGAGGAAGGCTGGAGACAGATGCTGGTGAAAACAAAATAAAAGCTGGTGGCACTGACATCCAGCCCAAGCCAAGTCTCTCCCTCTGGAAGGGGCCCAGGGTGGGGGTGTGGTGTTGCTGCTTCACTCAATAAATGCACGGCCGTGCTGGTGAAGGCCTGCAGCTCCAGCCTGGGCCCTGCCTCATTTCTCTTTTCATTTCTCCTTCTTTGCATCTGTTGGAGTTTTTTAAACAAGATTTTTTTATTTTTTATTTTTTTGTATTTTAAGGAAGGATCTACAGGGCGTTCAGGATCTCACTATTAGGTCAGACTTGTAGTGATTCGCCTGTTTACAGTCTCCCAAGAGCTGGGATGGCGGGCACATGCCACCACACCCAGTATCAATTGCTGGCTCAGCGTGCTATGGGGGCAGGACTGGCACCGCAGGCCCAGAGATCAAACCCTGGCCCCTGCTCATGCTTGCAGGTGCTTTAATCTGCTGAGCTATTTGTCCTGCCCAAGAAAAAGTTGTTTTTTTTTTTTTTGTTGAGCTTTTCTCAACAAGAGACTTGTGCAAAGTGACTAGGATACAAGGGGACATGTTTTGTTCCAAGTAAGAGCAGTACATAATAAGTATGTGCCTTAACTTGGCCTTGATCCTGACATTTTGGGAACTTCCAGGTTGGACAGCTTGAGGCTGAGGTCTGTGCTGGCCTGTTGTACAGGTGTCCCATAACCATGCTATGTGCAAGCCCTCCTGGCCATAGTGGGGAGAGGGAGTTGTGTCACCAGAAAAAGCGGGAGGTGGGCAACCAGAGGGAGGCAGGACTCCTGGAAGGGGCTTGGAGATACAGTGGCTGATAGGCTACACACCTGCCTTAGAGGGCTAGTTTTCCACAGGTGTCTGGGATGCACTGTGGTAGGGTGACGGACTGGGGCAACCCTCTGCACTGCTTCCAGGGTGAAAGCAGGTGTGAGATAAAGTGTGTTCTAAGTGAAAAAAGGCAGCTTTGTAGGAGAGGTAAGGGTATCTGTGCCTTCATCCTGTGTCAGGGGCCGAGCTTATAGATGATCTGTCCAGAAAAGAGCACTTTCCACAGACAGGCTTAATTCTTAGACAAAGAGCAGAGCAAAACCTCTACACAGGCTTTCTCAGTCATGTTTGGAGCAGTGGTTGCCTGGGTAGTCTGAAGGGACATGGCACCTGGTGTGTCAGCACGTGTCCAAACATGTGAGGTCACAAGGGAGCCCTTCATGGCACAGTATACAGATTTTTATAAGTATCAGAAGCAAAAGCTTTGAATTTGAGGCACATTTTCAGGTTCAGCATTAGGAATGCTTTAGAAAATATGGAGCCTCTTAATAACAAAAAAGAAAATGTGATTCTCTGAATTTCATATCATTATTCAAAGCTAAACTTTGGGATTCCTACAGGGTTCCACATCCTCCACTCCCATATTTCAAGGATCTTCAGGCCTACCCACTTGTGACTCAACCCATCGAGACTTTCACATAGAAAGCCCTGAACAACCCACCCCTTGAGCCTCCCAGGGCAGCCTGATACTGTTAGAATAAATTGAAAACTACCCCTTGTCACTGGCCACCTGTTTCCTTGGGCTAGTCCTTCTGGAGCCTCAGGGGCTTTGTGGGGCTGTTGGAACCAGTTCATGATCTGGACTTCCCAGGACACTGTTCTGACTCTTGAAGGCTCCTGGGCGATAAGGTGTGTGTCCAGGAGAATCCTGTGGCATGCCGGACACTTCTGAGGACACCTTGGCAGGTGTCCAAAGAAGGGACCTGCCTGATGTTCAAGATGAGATGTTCTGCATTCCCTGAGTGTGAGGACCCAACCCCCAGAAAGCCCAATATGTCTACTTCTTCCCTTCTCTCCTAATTCACCCTCTGAATAAAGCTGAAACACTCCAAGCTTTGGCGTCAGCTCCATGGTACTAAGTCTAAAAGTAAGTAGAAAGGACGGGGTTCATAGGCAGAGGGTCTCTGGTATCATCTTGCAGTCTGCCCTCTTCATGCCTAGAACAACCTCTCATAGTTGAGACAAAGAGCTCAGGAGAGAAGCAGCTCCACGAAACGTCCTGGAATGTTCTGACAAACTCAAACTCACTGGAAAAATCATTAAATACTGAAACAGTGAGTGGAGGGGAACAAAACAAGAGGGTCTTGCTGAGCTTAATGCTCCCTCAAGTTCATTTAATTATTTCCTGGAATTTCCCCTCTGAGCTGGGAGAAGCTCCTCTGTTCCCATCAGATGTGGTTGTGCTACCCAGGAGCTGCTGGTGCAGGTTAGGCACTGGGGGCTGGGTCTCCTCTGATGGATAAGATGGGAAGACCTTCAGCCTCTCTGAAGCTGCTCAGGCTATAGGAATACAATAGACTTCTTTTACTTTTTGTTTGCTTTGTTTGTCAAAGGTCCTCATTCCTCTACTCCGTGGACAGGCAAGAGGAATGTTGAATTTCCCAGGACGGGGAGGGTCTGGCTGTGGGTGACTGATTGCCCTAGAATATGACTATCAAAATGGGCCACATGTGCTCAACACTTAGGGGTCTGCCTGGGGCACTGTTTTGGGTAGCAGGTGATAAAGTGCTTGTCATGAGTCCTGGATGGTAGCTCCTTTCTTGGTCATCTGAGGCTGGCTCCAGGGGGGCCAGGAACTTTCAAGGTGAAAAGGTGGAGAACCTGGGACAAGGGACTTCCTCTGAGGCTGGCAATGTGGTCTACCCAAAACAAGGTCTCGTTCTAAAGCAGGGGGAGGCCTATACCACTGGGCTCATCTGGGAAGCTCTCTGCTCTCCTGAAATCTCAGAAATCTTACTCCAGCTCTTGCTTGAACATACAGTTGGATTAAAATCACTTTAATAGACTGTGTAGACAAGGTCTTTGAGGGAAGTATCTGAAGATACAGTCTTCCAGTAAGAAATGTTGCTGGAAGCTGATCTAACATCAGAGAAATGCCTTTGGATCTCCTAAGCTGGGAAAATAAAACAAAGAGAATGTAAGAATTGGGTCATGTCTCCCTCAAACTGTGTAGACACCCTAATTTGAGGTACCTTCAAATGCGATCTCATTTGGAAATGGGTATTTACAGATATATCCAAATCAAGTGATGAAAGTGGTCTTGATCCACCCAATCAGAGGAAGAAGCATGACACAGACACGATGTGGAGACAAGCAGAGGCTAGAGTCAAGGCGCTGCAACCAAGAAACATGGGCTCACGGGGGTGGGGAGGCAGGAAAGACGCAAGTGAAGCAGGTCAGCCTTCTGGCACTCAGGAGCAACCAAAATGATTACAAGAAAGAACTCATCTGTCTTCATTACTTTCCTCATTTCTGAGACAAAATACCTGACATTCAAAGTTATACAAAAGAAGGTTTACTTAGCTCTCCCTTTGTAGAGATTTTAGTCGGTAATCATCTGGCTCCAAGGCAGGCTGGCTTCACAGAGAACAATTCATGGGGGGCAGAAGACAGCAAAAGCAACAAAAGAGCACAAGACAAATGTCTTTGTGTCCCTTATATTGTATCCAGTCTACTAGGGTTAGGGCAGTGCTAACCCAATCAGTGAACTGATCCAGAAATCACCTACCCTTAATCCCAGCACCCTTCATCCTAGAATTGCACTACAGGTCAGCCACACACTTTAAGTTAAGCTATTTCCCAAAATTCTCTGATTGTATGAGGCTTTGAAAGGGCTCCAAATTACAAACCATAGCAGTGTCCTGGGATGCACCGTGCTGAGGAACCCTGGAAACAAGGAGGGCTGGCCAAACGCCAAACTTGAGCATCAGAAGGTGTGTGTGCGTGCCCACATGGGTGGAGTATGCACATGGTGTGTAAATGTGTGAACAGTTTGTGCACAGATGCAATCACTGTGTGCATGTGAGTGATGTGGATATGTATGTGTGCACATGCATAGTTAGTGTGTGTGCTATGTGAGCACATGTGCATGTCAGAGCCTGGATCAGCACCCACTGCTCTAATCACTTACTTTAGAGAGGTTTCCACTAACACAGGAAGAACTTTAATGGCATAGTGGATGCTGTTTTAAATTCTGAAGGGTACATTTCAAAAATGAACAGTTGGAGAAACTTTTTCTGCTACAAATGACTTATTTCCAAAGCCTCCTCTGCAGCTCTTTAGGCCTGCCCCTCCAGGTTGGGCATCCTTCCCATACCAGTTTGGAGCTCCTGATCAAGTACAGCCCCTTAGTCCTGCCCTGTTCCCAGTTCCCAGCTGAGAGCTCAGATCAGAAGTGTAGCTGCCTTTGCAGGGGCTAGGATAAACCCAGCAGAGGAACTTTTTCACATGACTATGTGAGTAGCTGTGACCTTTTAACAGTAAGACACATCTGTGATTTAGACCAGGATTAGTCCTCTAACTGGTGGCACCTCAGGGATCTAATGAAGCACAGTAAGAACTTCAAGGAAGAGAGATGGGAGAGGAGAGTTGGCTTGTGTGCTCAGTGGGGCAGTCTTCGTCAGGTCTATGTAACATCTGCCTCCTACCAGTGGATTCCTATCGCAGGAGTCTTCATGATGAGGGTGGACACCTGAGGCTCCTATAGACAGCCTGTGGTGGGGAACTCAGAACTAGAGAGAGAGATTTGCAGAGCCCCTTCCCAAGCCATTCCTTCTCAGATCCCCACTGACGATTCTTTCAGAGAAAGCCAGGCTTAATCCTGCCTTCTCCATTGCTATAGTCAGGCTCAGCACATTGGACATGTACCTGGAATCCTCTATAATCTCTTTTCTTAGGGTGTTATAACTTTCTGTGAAAAGATCTGGGACAGTCTGACCCTGACTAAGCTGGCAAGAGTGCCTTGGGACTCTGAAAGGCTTGAGCGGCCTAGCTTTGGCCTTGCTACTCATTCTGTCGCTGCATGCAGGACAGGGTGCCATTCAGATTAACCATTCTCAGCTCGGACCAAGAGAGTTTGGTTGGTTTGCTCCCCAACACAGAGCACAGGAAGTCTCTTACTTGAACTTCCTACTTTAGGAAGAGCCCCAAGATTGAGCAAGAATCAGCCTGCAAGGGGACCAGGATCTGGCCCAAGGCCAAGTGGTCATGACCTTTGAAGGGCTCATGAACCAGCATTTCAATCAACAGCCCTCTCTTTTTCCTCTTCTGTGTCAGGATCAAGGTGCCACAGTTCAAGAGGATTCAAGGTTTAAGCTATGGCTGGGGAGACCTGTGCTGATGGGGTTATTGCTAACTGCCTGCAGCCTGTTATGATCGGGAAGTGGGGCATCAGCAAAGAACGGGGGCTGCTTGGCACAGACATGGGGGAGGGGTTCCAAGGTGCACAGGGGAGATTGGTTTGGGACAAGATGATCTCTGTGCCACTGGTGCCCAGTGCCTCCAGGGTGGCTTTGAGAGAGAAGAGGACTAATAGGCTCCAAGGACACTGCAGGAAGGGAGTCTGTCTTCCTCCTCTGAGTTGGTCATAGCAACTGTGGTCCTCCGGCTGTACTTGTGTCTGCAGATGCCTGGGCTCATATCAGGTAAGACGTGTGTGTTATATGCTGCATTTGATTGTACTGAAAAATCCATAACTTTGGAGGGAGGGGAATCCTGGGCTTTTAACAAACCTGCAGTCTGAAAGCTGCCACTGCCTCTCCACATTTAAGCTGGTCCTCAACAAGCCTCCTGCTCTTTCCTCAGTTTTTGTTTTGAACGTGACTGCTGGCTTCCACTGAGATACCTGTATGCCCTTGCGGCTGGGTCACATCTCCTTTCTTTAACCTCTTTGCATTACAGGGAGGGATTTCACAGCACTTTGCTTGTCCTCAGTCCCCCGTACTACCAATTCTGTTTGATGTGGCCAGGCCCAAGTCCTCTTTTCCTAGCCTGACCCTTGGCTTCCACCACAGACAGACTCTCCCTTTCCTTACATTTACAGAGAGCCCATGGCCTCTGTCTGCTGTTTGGGTGGAGAAACTAGCTACATAGCTCCCGAAGTTATGAAGCCTGAGCTCCAAATGTCAGTCACTCCCCAACTCCAACTCCCACAACACCTGCCTACAAGGTGTCGAGTGCCCAGCATCTTGGCCTCTCTAGCCAGTCCCGCCTAAAGGTCACCTACTTTGTTTGGAATATCTATGTGATGGCCAGCATTGCTCAAGCCATATGCCTGGCCCAGAAAGCTCTCTCAGATTCCAATAACCCAGAACAGTCCAAATGTATAAGCATCCGGGCCCTGACCTTGGCTTGGCCTATTGCTATGGTTGCACAGTACCAGAGGTTGGGTGATGTGTAAATAAAAGAAGTTCTGGGAGTGGGAAGTCCAAGGACACAGCGTGGCTGCTCCGGTGTCTGGTGAGGGCTATTTCCTGGTCACTATGTCCTTACATGATAGAAGAAGGCAGCAGCTCATGGACCAGCCCCCCAAAGGGGCACTAACCCCATTCCTGAGGTTCCCAACACTCCTGTTCTCACCACCTCCTCAAATCCCAACTCCAAATACAATATCTTGGATTTATGACTTGAACATATGAATGGGAGAGCAGAGACATTCAGACCACAGCAGCCAGTAAGTACCTTAGCCTGTGGCTCTAAATCAACACTGAGGTATGAATAGGTGTCATTCTGTCTGAGGCACTGAGGGGGGATCTGTCCCATCTAAAAGGCTATATGGGGAATAGTTTGTGTGAAGCCCCAAGGGTACAGGCCAGACCTTTTCCTTTGGGGGTAGAGCTGGCTTATCAACTGGCCAGCTTGGCAATACAACTTTGTCTATAAATGTTAGCATTAACCCAGACACCTAGCTCACTACCTGTAAAATGGACTGACATATCCCATAAGGCTACCCTGGAGATTAAGGAAACCAGAACCTGGCTTGTGGCCTGCGATCTTGGTGTCTAGGGTGCCGTGTGAAGCTTGAGCCATCCTTGTCCAGGAGACTTATGCCAGAGACGCCCAAAAGACCTCTGTATACACTGGGCTCCACTAAATAGCACACAAATCTATGAACCCCACAGGTTTCTGTGTGAATTACACACAATTCTTGGTACATATGATGCTGTCTGAGAGGTCTCAGTGAGGGGAGTGGGCCTTTAGCCTAAGGGCAGCCAGTAGAACAAAGGACAAAACACGATGGGACCAGGAACTTTCTATGAACTTGTAGATATGTACTTGGCATGTACTTTCCCCTTGCCATCATGAGAACACTCAATTCTGACAAGAGGGCCAGCTAAGCCTGGTAGCGGAATATAGAGAGTAACAGTGAGTGAGCCTGTGTAGCCCCTTGTCACATGATTGATTGAGTCCAAAATAGGCTTGCGCATGATGGGCCTTTCAGCCAGGGAAGCCACATCTTGACCTACTCTGGTTCTTCCTTGATTTCTGCCTTTTTCAGTGCCCTGGCATCTTTTGATCTCCTTGCTGTTTTCCCTTACTTCCCCAGCACAGCTCATTTGCCTTTTGTTGCAAATATTTTATAAAATGAGAAAACAAAAATCTTACGCATCATGCTAAGAAGAGTTCCCTTTGACCACATGCTCATATTTGTAGAGATTAGACAGAACTTTAACAAAACCAGCAGAAAGTAGAATACTTCACACCAAATTTTCTAGAAATATACTGTCTGATAGAAGCCTAATAGGAACCACGTGTGTGTTTTTAAACCTTCTGTTGCCTCATTAAAAAGTAAAAATATAGCTCAAACATCTTTATTTAATCCCACCTATCAAAAATACTATAATTTCAATCCATAATCAATGTAAAAATTTGATGTTTTATGTTCTATTTTCACATGAACTCTGAGTCTACCGTGCATTTTATCCTTATAGCTCAGCTCTTGCAAGTGTGCACATTTTTGGTGCTCATACATAGCCAGAGGCTACTACACTGGACAGTGAGGTTTAACTCCCTAAAATTGAGATGGGAGGTATTTCTGGCTCTTGATGCTATACGCTTGGCAGGTACCCGGGAGAAATCCATAAATGTATGAGTACACACTGAGCACAGGAGGCTCCGATCATTTTCCACATCTAGTCAAGAGAAGGCAGATTCATGACCACCATGTCCCCTGCCACTGCCATCCCCTACCTTTCCATCACCATCACCGCCATTGCTACGCTCACCAACCACTACCACCACCATCACCTGTACTATACCTCTGTCACCACAGCATCATCATGACTCACTCTCATCACCATTCTCACTAACCACCATGATCACCATCATCCATTACTACCATCGCCACCCTGACCAACCACTGTCACCACCAGTTATCACACCACACCACCAGCATCACTAACATAATCACTCTCACCAACCATCATCACCAGTGTCACCAGCACTATAATAAAGACCACCACTATCATTGTCATCAAATTTTTGCTCCCACCAAAGCCTAGTCATCCCAGCACACAATCTTCATGTGCTTTTCCCCAGAGGCTCAATTCACACAAACCCCTGGCCTCCCAGTAGTACTTCTAGGAAGCTAGAGTGAAGCGGTGTGGCTAGAGGCAGTTGGAAATGGTGCCCAAGGCCCAGGTGGCACAGGCTAAGAGCCAGCTCCTGCCACTCCCTGGGGAGACCCTGTACAGCCTTAGTCTCTTGAGAGCTCAGGGTGGTCACTTGGCCTGGACTTCTAGGCCTGGGCTGCCACCTGAGCACTCCTCTACTCCTCTTTGGGTGCCCAGAGGCCCCACTGTGGGAGGTCTGCTGACCCTTTGTGGGGACTGGGCTCCTCCGTTGGCCATACAACCTCTTCCTGGCCCCATCTGCCTCTTGGGCAGCTGGCACACTATCAGCCCATGGACACACCTCACCCTCTGGGGTGCCCTTCTGTAGGCGGGGCTGCTAAGTATGCCTGCCAGCTGGAGGTGTCACTGGCGCCCAAGTCCTCCCCAGCTGGAATACCTGGGGCTTATAGTAATCTTCTTTCTTTCCTCTTGTCACCCAGCCAAGGCTCAGGGAGGTGGCTTTGTCTGGGCAGCTGTCTCACTGGGCTGTGAGCACAGCTGTGGAACCAGGCAGAATAGCAGGCTTGGATTTTTCACCGTCTTCTCATTTCAAGTTATGTGACTGAATGACTTGCAGCTGCTTCAAAGGGCTGTGTCCCGTCACTTTATTCACTGTATCACAGTAAATGAGAGAGGACCAGCCAGCACAGCTGGGGCAAATTAAAACCCCACCTACCCAGGCCTGGGTTTCTGTGCAGCACATATCCACCATAAATGCAGCAGACTATTCACAAGCAAGGTGAAGATGGAAGAGTGCCAGTGTGCAAGCCTTTCTGCAGGCTACCACCAGTGCACACCTGAGTGTGGTACACCCAAGCTGTACCTGCCTCTCCTGCAAAGACTGGCCTGCGTTCAGATTCGAGACCCCATGCGCCATCTTCTCCCTGTGGACAGCCATGCTCTGGTGTCTCACAAGTGTGGTTTTGCCCTGCAGTTCACTTGAAACCTTCTGCTCAGACTGCTCCCTTGCATGGGAAGTGCTCCCTGGGGAGCCTCACTTTAGGGTCCTGGCACACCTGCCCTCCTTCCCACACTCAGGAAGTATAGCCGCTAGCTGGGGAAAGTCTCCATAGCACCAGGGCTCCAAGGCGCTTGGCACTTTACACCAGTGGAAGAGGTTTGGAAATTAAATTAAGTTGAAAGCAGTGAACCACTTATTTTGAGAAGTGACAAAGGGCCTTAGGTATATTGTAGTTTATGAGGATTTGTTCTCCTAGATGTAAAAAAATTCTTTTTGAGCTTTTTACATTTATTGTCATTTCTCAGCCACTGCCAAGGGACTGGGATGCATAAAAAGTGTTTGCCCAAGCTGGAAATTTGAAATAGAAGCACCAATAAGAACAGATTTCAGATTTCTGCTTATATGTCTGTCTCTGTCTCTCTGTTTGTCTGTCTCTCTCTCTCTCTGCTTTCCTCATATTTTTCTTTCTTCCCATCTGCATGGGACTTTTGAAAAGAGGACTTGGTAGTAGCTTCAAGGTTCACTGAGGGTCCCCAGGAGCTGCTCCTCCCATCTGCTGGCCAGCACTGCTCCTAGCAGCGCCCAGCCCTGTTCATGACCCTGTGTCTCACTGGGGGCTGCTGCCTCGCTGTGGGCGGGCTGGGAGGGGCCCAAGGCCCCAGGGCCTCGTCTGCATGGTGTGAACAGCTGTTTTGGCATCTGTGAACAAAGCTCAACTTGGGAGTGAATGTGAAATCCCAAAATGTGATGGAAGAGGGTTAAGAACTATATCCTTCAATCCAGCTTTTGCAATTCTGCACTTCCCAAAGCTGATCTGCCCCCTCTGTGTCCCTTTGGATTCCTCCAGAAGGCTTTCCCTTTTGACTTTCAGGCCCAAACAGCTGCTGTTTACTGGGATAGCTTTGTCTAGAGGCTTCACTTTCACCACATCAGCTCTGTATCCACTGTCTTCCAGTGGCAGCCACATCTCTCAGTGGCTGCGGGCAGCTGTGCAGTGGCTACTGGCTCCATTTTAAATATTCTTTTAGCTTCACGGTTTCATTTTATATTTTTATGTGGGCAATCTGCAAGGCAACGCTCCTTTGTGAAGTCAGACCAGAACTGCATGCCAGAGGTGCTGTCCCTCCAAGCTAAACAGAGTATCACATTTGCCTTAATATTGTTTTAAGTGAAAGCAATTAGTTTAATCATTTTCCAGATTTCATTTTTAAAGCCCCAACCATTCAGGGGTTAAAACTCTTAACCTGCGCTTCCACTCCTATTATTATAAAAGCCAGGAGAGGCAGTGTTACTGGGATCCCGAATTCATCTGCTACCAGTGAGGCAAAATTGAGAAAAACAAAAGCATTGTAACACAGGGTTGTGTGGAGGGCAGGCTTCACAGGCAGAGTGTGTAAGCAGTGGGGCAACCTAATCCCACTAGCAGCCATGGAGGCTCTGTGCCCCACCCAGTAGCACCCCACGTTCTCCCAGCTCTGGCCACTGGCTTCACAGAGTGAAAGGCCTCAAGCATAGTGGGAGTTCAGCCAGCTATGTGCACGATCTGAGTGCAAAGTCCCTCAAGGATATGACAAACCCTGCTAGAGGGGCCTTGGCTGGGCTGTGACTGTCACTCCACCTGTTTGCTCTAGCTTTTATCCATTTCCTTTATTATGTGCACACTAGAGTCTCCATTATTTCAGAAGGTGCTTTTCCCATCACTCTACGTTTTAAATGTAAATGTTCATTGAAGTAACATATACTATTTTTACGTATTATTTTTAAAATATTTTATTTTGAAAAGCAAAAACAATAAAGACAGAAACAGGGTAACATACAACGATACATGTTACAGATTTTCAAAGCTCTGGGCAGCCTGCAGGACTCTGGTAAGCTCTGACCTTCCTTAGCCTCCAGTTTGCAGGCATGGAGCTTTTGCTGGTGCTGCTCCAAACTTTTAAGAACTTAGGAGAACTCTGAGTGGCTTGCAGGATGCAGGAGAGCTGTGATCTGTGGGCCCAGCGTGAGTAGGCACACAGCTTTCCTTGAGCCATTTAAGAACTTTGGCAGACTCTGGGCAGCCTGCAGGACTCTATCTGGGTGATTCCTGGGAGTTTCAAAAATGCCAAAATACAGGAGCAAAAGGCAGTTTCAATCTGCTAGCCCACCCAGAACAAATCCAAGAGACAAAGACATATAAGAACTTGGAAATCAAATACCTGAAAGCTCTAAAATGATAGCAACTGAAGTAAAGAAACAAGTCATCAAGCTGTAGAGAAAATAAAGGTAGAAATAATGTCTCAGCTCCAAAAAGAAAGGGCTACAATCATGACAGAATTGCTTAGCACAGCTAAAGAAGAAATAGATAGAAAGATAGAGAAGAATAGAAAAACGATGGAAATACTAAATGAACAATACAGGAAAGAATTAGAATGCATGAAACAGATTTACACAAATATACAGGATATTAAGAACTCCATTGGAAGCTGACCGCTCGGATGAAACTGAAAATAGTTTTAGACCTCGAAAACAGTGTTGTAGCTAATGAAAGTGAAATACAAGATCTTTTAAAACTAATGTGGAAATAAAATTCAACAGCTACAAGACAATGGAAAAAATAATATAAGAATGACAGGTGTCAGTGGAGCAGTGGGAGACAGCACAAATTACATAAAAAGAATATTTGCAGAAGTACTAGTAGGAAATTTTCCAAACGTGAGTAAAGAACCTAACATACACATAAGTGAGGCATATAGAACTTCACACAGCCATAGTCACAATAAGTCTGCACCTAGACACATGATTATCAACATCGCAGAAAGTAAAGAAAATAATAAAATATTAAAAGCTGCTAGAGAGAAGAAACAGAACACCTGTAATGAAAAGCCCATCAGAATCATAGCAGTTTTCTCAACACAAATCATCAAATCAAGAAGAGTTTGGAGTGAAGTATTTCAGGTCATGAAAGAAAATAACTTCCAACCCAGAGTGATGTACCCTGCAAAACTATTTATCAAATTTAATGGTGAAATAAGATCCTTCCATGACAAAGTACAACTGAAGAAATTCATGACCATCAAACCAACCTTACAAAGAGTACTAACAGATATTCTAGAAAGAGACAGAACTGATCATAGCTTCAAGGACAACAGAAAGGATCCACCAAACAAAGCAAGTAATTAAAAAGAGGGGACAATCATGGAACTTATAAAGAAAAATAACATGACAAAGATAAGCCAATATGTATCAGTTATAACCATCAATGTAAATGGCCTCAATTCACCAATCAAAAGCTCCAGACTGGCAGAATGGATCAAGAAAAAAAATCCACCAATTTGCATACAAGAAACACATCTAACTCAAAAAGAAATTAACAACTGAAAGTCAAAGGATGGAAGACAATTCTCCATGCCACAAGAAATCAGAAAAAGCAGGGGGTGGCTGTCCTGGTTACTGACAATATCAACTTCAAACCAAAAATCATCCAAACAGATAAATACATACTTATTAAGGAAAAACTGCAAGAGGAAGAAATAATAATAATAATAATGATATAATAATAATAATAATAAATACATATGCACTCAATATAGGAGCATCTTCCCACGTAAGACAAAACAGACATGAAAAAGCAAATGGACAATAATACAATAATAATGTGGTATGTCTTAGTTACTCTTCTCTCATTGCTGGGACAAATACCCAACACACAAATTGAGGGAAGGAAAGGTTTATTTAGCTCACTGTCACTGGAGGTTTCAGTCCATACTCAGCTGGCTCCAAGGCAGGGCAGCACACAGCAGAAAGCAACTTTTCTTATTAATTAATTTTACTAAGAAACAAATAACAATGAGACAGCTCTAAAACCGATTAGTAGGACAGTTTCAACAATTAATACATTGCACATTGTTGTCTTTGTAGTGCTTATTCATAGTATACCATGCAGACATGATATCCTATCCAATTAGTACAAATCTTTCTTCTCATTCAATTAAGAGAAAGTAACTCTATATCTCTCCTATATTGTATATACAGATACAAAGTGGTGCTTCATTTATATCCCACATTTATTTGTTTAGTTTTGTCAGAGATGAGTATTCCATTGCCATTTAAATATAGTAGGTGTGCCTGCGGCACCAGACCCAGTGCAGCTCAGCCAGTGAGTGAGAGCGCCAGGCCTGCCACACTGGAGAGATATTTCTCAGCGATCCCCAGTCCCACCCCGCAGCCCCAGACTGAGCACAGCTTGGACTGTGAGCGAGAGCTCCAGGACCACTGGGCCAGAGGGACCTTTCCCAGGCTTGTCTGGTTCCAGCCCAGGCCCTGCACCAACACAGCTTTGATGACACAGCACCAGTAAATAAGAACATCCACTATCCTATTGGGAGCCCAGGGGACCCACCAAAGCCCAGGCCCACTCACCTAGAGAGTGACCTGCCTGAGACACGAGGGCCGACTCCAGCAACTTTCCAGGTCCTCAACCCAAAGCCAGCCAAGATAGTGGGAATTTTCACTACTCACTCTGCATCCCGATTCGGTTCCTGTTCACCTGACCAGGGAACCAACAGAGGGGAACCACAGGAGCTGCAGCAAAAAGGAACTTAACACAACAGCTAGATCCAGGTCAGGCATAACTGGATAATCTCAAACTTCATACACTGGCACCTGAATCTCATTACATGCTAAGGTTATAGCTGCACCAAAGCTCTACACTGAAGTTCAGAGGTCAGTGCTATACCAAATGACAAGGACAAGGAGAAAAATGCAGTCTCAGTCCTCGAGTCCACCAGTAAGTGTAGAGGACACTAGCTCAGCTGAAATGAGTGAATTAACAGATAAGGAAGCAAAGAAAAAACAGCAGAAAGGTATAGAGGAACTCAGATGAGAATTAATTCCTGAAATAAGAAAAGAAATGCCTGAATACATAGCATCTGAAATAAAGAATCAAATCCAGAAACATCTGGGGGAAAACCAATGCTCACCCAGAACAAGTGCAGAGAGCACTATTCCACCTGAAACGTATGAATTAACAGCGTCTGAAGCAAAGAAACAACAGCAGAAAGGTCAAGAGGAACTCAAAGAAGAAATAATTTCTGAAATCAAAAAAGAATTCTTTGAAAAAAAAGAATTCTTTGAAATCATAGCATCTGAAATACAGAAACAAGTCTGGAAATATACAGAGGAAACCCAACTGGGAAGAAATTCTGCAGAAAAAGAATTAATAACTACCTCTAAAGAAGACATGGATAAAAAAATAGAGGAGATCAGAAATATGATGGATTCCTTGAATGAGGAATACAGAAAAGAAATAGAACACATGAAACAGAGTCAAAGAGATATAGAAGAACTAAAAATATCCATTACAAGTCTACAAAACCGGTTGAGTGAAAGCGAAGACAGAGTTTCAGATCTTGAAGATGCTAGAGCAGCCAGTGAAAAGGTGAGAAAGGATCTCTTAAAAACAATGAGAATGCAGGAAAAATAATCCATCACCTGAAAGATGATGCCAGGATTAACAATGTGAGATTAATTGGTATCAATGAGAATGAAGGAGTCAATACAAATGACATAAAGAGAATTTGGGGAGAAGTAATAGCAGGAAACTTCACAAATATGAGGAAACAATCCAACATTCAGGTCACCAAAGCATACAGAATACCAAATAACTTCAACCCAAGTGAAAACACAGAGACATATAATAGTCAAGATCCCAGAAATCCAACACAAAAATAATATACTGAAAGCTGCTAGAGAGAAGAAGCAGATCACATTCAAAGGAATACCCATGAGAATTATAGCCAACTTCTCTACATAAGACATGAAGGCAAGGAGAGCATGGAGCAGAGTTCTTCAAGTCCTGCATGAAAACAAATTCCAGCCCAGACTATTATACCCTGCAAAACTCTTTCAAGTTTGATGGAGAAGTGAAATACTTCCACGACAAAGAACAACTAAAAAATTTCATGATGACAAAGCCATCCCTTCACAGGCTGCTGAAAGATGTTCTAGAGACAGACCACAATGACCAGAACTCCATGAATGAGAAGGGAAGAAACCCACTGAACAGGACAGACAATTAAACACAGGATACAAAAGAGTAAACAACACCAGGTAAATATCATGACAAACATAAGTCAACACATTTCAATTATAACCATCAATGTAAATGGACTCAATTCACCAATTAAGAGAAATAGACTAGCACAGTGGATTAGGAAACAAAATCCAACAATATGTTGTACATAAGAAACACACTTAAATCAAAAAGACATTCATAGGCTAAAAGTGAAAGGATGGAAAACAATACTACATGCCACAGCACCTCAGAAAAAAGCAGGAAGAGCAATTCTGTTCTCAGACAGTCTCAACTTCAATCCAAGAAGGATCAAACGAAATAAAGGCCACTATATATTGGTCAGGGGAAAAATTCAAGAGGAAGAGGTAACAATCATAATTATGCACCAAACACAGGAGCACCCAACTATATAAGACAAATCTTAATGGAAGTGACAAACATAATATCTAAGACCACAATCTTAACAGGAGAACTTAACATCCCCTTATCTCAAAAAGACAGATCAACCAGACAAAAAATTAGCAAGGAAGTAGCAGAACTGAACCAGAGCTTGGAGAAAATGGACCTGGTGGACATATACAGAGTGTTCCACCCAACCACAGCTGAATATACATTTTTTTCAGCTGCACACGGTCATTTTCCAAAATAGACCACATACTAGTCCAGAGGTCATGCCTAAGTATGTGCAAGAAAATAGAAATTATCCCATGCATATTATCTGACCACAGTGCAACAAAACTGGAAATAAATGACAAAAGAAACCAGAAAAACTGTCTGAATGCATGGAAATTAACAACACCCTACTCAGCAATCAATGAGTCACAGAAGAAATTAAGCAAGAAATTCAACAATATCTACAATTCAATGAAAATTCAAATACAACTTACTGGAATTTATGGGATGTGATGAAAGCAGTTCTTAGAGGGAAAATCATGGCTATGAACTCACACATTAGGAAAACAGAATGGGAACAAATTAGCAACCTAATGTTGCACCTCCGACATCTAGAAAAAGAAGAGCAAATGAAAGCCAGAGCACAAAGATAGGAAGAAATCATAAAGATTAGAGCAGAAAGTAATTCAATTAAGATGAAGAAAACAGTTCAAAGAATCCACAAATCAAAAAGTTGGTTTTATGAAAGACTAAATAAATTTGATAAGGCTCTAGCCAACCTCATCAAAAAGAGGCAAGAAAAAATTCAAGTACAAGCGATAAGGCATGAAAAGGGTGAAATCACCACAGACCCAGTGGAAATTCAGAAGATTATCAATAGTTACTTCAAGAATCTTTACGCTCACAGAATAGAAGACACAGAAGCAATGGACAGATTCCTTGAAAGGTACAAATTACCAAAAGTGAACCAAGAAGATATAACAACTCTCAATAAGCCGATAACAGCCAACGAAATACGAAACGCAATAAAAAGCCTACCGACAAAGAAAAGTCCAGGTCCTGATGGATTCACAGCTGAATTCTATAAGAAATTTATAGAAGATATAATCCCCACACTCCACAAACTCTTCAATGAAGTTGAAAAGGAAATAGTCCCCCCAAAATCATTTCTGGAGGCAAGATTCCAAAACCAGGGAAAGACACAACCAAAGAGGAGAATTGCAGGCCAGTCTCCCTCATGAACATAGATGAAAAAATACTCAGTAAATCCAAGCAAATAGAATACAGCAAATCATCAAGAAGATCATATACCATGACCAGGTAGGATTCATCCCAGGAATGCAAGGATGGTTCAATATTTGAAAATTTATAAGTGTAAATACACTATATTAATAGACTGAAATCTAAAAACCACATGATCATCTCAATTGATGCAGAGAAAGCTTCTGACAAAGTTGAACACTTATTCATGTTCAAAGCCCTACAGAAAATTGAAATAGCCATGTACTGACTTTTATCAAAAGCGAATATAATCCTAAATGGGGAAAAACTGAAATCTTTTACTCTTAAATCAGGTACAAGACAAGGATGTCTTCTATCACCCCTCCTATTCAATATAGTCTTAGAATCCTTAGCAACAGCCATTAGAAAAGAGGGAGAAATAAAAGGAATAAGAATAGGTAAAGAAGAAGTTAAAGTATCACTATTTGCAGATGACATGATACTTTATGTGGAAGACCCCAAAAATTCCACCAAGAAACTACTAGAACTGATAGGGAAATTCAGTATCATAGCAGGATACAAAGTCAGTACTCAAAAGTCCCTAGCATTTCTCTACACAGACAACAAGCACACTGAAAGGGAAACAATACCTTTTACAATAGCAGCATGGGAAATGATATACCTTGGGATTCACTTAACCAAGGAAGTCAAAGATCTTTTTACAGAAAATTACAACACCCTAACAAAGAGATTATAGAGGATTTCAGAAAATGGAAAGATATTCCATGCTCCTGGATAGGAAGAACCAACATCGTGAAGATGGCCATACTCCCAAAATTGCTGTATAGAGTTAATGCAGTCCCTATCAAACTGCCACCAACATACCTCCCAAACATAGAGAAATCATTCCTAAAACTTATTTGGAACCACAAATGACCTAGAATAGCAAAGGCAATCTTGGCCAATAAAGACAAGGCAGGAGGCATCACAATTCCTGACTTGAAATTATACTACAAAGCCACTGTGATAAAATCAACATGGTATTGGCAACAAAATAGACCTGAAGATCAATGGAATAGATTAGAGGATGCAGAAGCATCTACGAACACACTCAGCCATCTAATCTTCGATAAAGGGGCCAAACGAGCTTACAGGAAGAAAGATAGCCTGTTTAACAAATGGTGCTGGAAAACTTGGCTTTCTACATGCCGAAAACTAAAATTTGACCCAGCTCTATCACCATGCACTAAGTTAAAGTCAAAATGCATTAATGATCTAAACATTAAAACAGAAACACTGAATCTCCTGGAAGAGAAAGAAGGAGGAACTCTTTACCTTTGCCTATGGGTTAGGCAAAGAGTTGATGAACAAACATATATTTGCCCGGGAAGCACTTGAAAGAATCAACAACTGGAATCAACTCTTGAAAAGTTTCTGTATGTCAAAAGAAATTGTCAACAAAGTGAAAAGACAACCCACAAATTTTGAAAATATTCTAACTAATAAGCAATGAGACAAAGATCTGCTGTCTAGAATATATAAAGAACTAAGATATAACAGGGCCCTCAAATTTAAAGACCCAATTGAGAAATGAGCATCTGAGATGAATACACACTTCTCAGAGGATGAAATTAAAGAAGCAAATAAATATATGAAAAAATGCTTCACATCACTAACCATCCATGAAATGCAAATAAAAACAACACTGAGATACCATCTCACTCCAGAAAGAATGGCTGTCATAAGGAAATCAACCAACAAGAAATGTTGGAGGGGTTGTGGGGAAAAGGGAACACTGCTCTACTGCTGGTGGGAATGTAGACTGGTACAACCGTTGTGGAGATCAGTGTGGAGACTCCTCAAAAGAGTGGGACTAGAAATCCCATTCAAGCCAGGTATCCCCCTACTGGGAATTTTCCCAGAGGAACTGAAATCATTATATCATAGTGATATATGTGTACTTATGTTTATAGCAGCATAATTTGTGTGATCATCAATCTCTTTCCTCTGTGGCTCCACAATTTTCCTTATCAAAAAATTTGGGGCACAACTGAGTGTCATGATGTTACAGTACTGATTCTCCTTTGCCCTGAGTCTTCACTGACCTTGACAGGCTAGGACCAAAATGTTGCCTGGCCTTGTGGCTCTTCTATTTCTCCAGTTTTGATCTGTGAACTTAGGTTGTTAACCATCCAGAAGAAAAGCTGATTAGTACCCTGCAGCATATGTCGTTCAGTTTGCCCTAACTATCTGACTCAATTCTTTTTAGTTGTTGTACATTTCTATTTGTATTTCTTCTTTTGACTTCTTCTACTAGGAAGGGCTTCATTTTATTTTATTTTATTTATTTATTTATTTTTTTGTCTTTTTGAGACAGGGTCTCACTATGCAGTTCAGGCTGTCCTTAAGCTCACTTTGTAGCTCAGGCTGGTCTCGAACTCACAACAATCCTCCTGCCTCAGCCTCCCGAGTGCTGGGATTACAGGCATGCGCCACCAGGCCCGGCAAAGGCTTCATTTTAAAATCAGGAACAATTACTTGTTCCATGCTATCCCGATGATGTTTGATATTCAGACAGATAGTGAGGATAAGCTCAACTGCCTATGTTATATGATAATAAGCTTCTCTTCTGGAGTGTTAACAACTTAAATTTGCAGACAAAAACTAGAGAAAAAGAATGGCTACAAGGACAGCCAACATTTTGGCCCTAGCCTTTCAAGGTCAGTGAGTACTTAAGACATAAGAGAACCTGTATTATAACATCTTGTAACTCAGTGATGTCCCAAATTTTCTGATCAAGGAGATTATAGGGCCACAGAAGAAAGTGATTGATGATATGGAGTGTGCCTAAGGAGAGTCACATGGAGAGAAAACATTCTCTTAGGTGTTCACAGAGAGCAAATTGTTCAAGTAATAGCCGTGACTCATCCATGTGACTGACACTGACAAAGGATCTACAAACTGTGGTACAGGGTTTCAGGAAACCTTGAGGGGATTTGACTGATCATGTCAGATACAAAAGTTACATTTTTTGTTACATAGGTCTTGTTTTATCTTGGTCTTAACAATCCAGCAGAAAAGTATAAAAACGATGTATAAAAAGTAGAGCCATATTAATATGCTGAGTTGTAAAGGGCTCAAGTCAACAGTTTCTGACATTGTCAGGCCTATGGATAACCC
This sequence comes from Ctenomys sociabilis, assembly GCA_004027165.1. Lineage (NCBI taxonomy): Eukaryota > Metazoa > Chordata > Mammalia > Rodentia > Ctenomyidae > Ctenomys > Ctenomys sociabilis. The sequence continues at coordinate 23,016 of PVKA01017266.1, read as the reverse complement.
ACTACTATTATGGACTACTGGACTATATGAGAATATTTTGCTGAATTCATGCACCTACAATATTTAAATGGCAATGGATTACCCATCTCTGACAAAACTAAACAAAAAAAAAAAAAAAAGAGATACAAATGAAGGACCATTTTGTATCTGTATATACAAAATAGTTAGGATAGAAATAGAGCTGCTTTCTCTTTATTGAATGAGAATAAAGATTTGTACTAATAGTGTTTGTGGACAGGATATCATGTCTGCATCTTACACTGTAAATAACCATTACAAAGACAACAACATGCAATGTATTAATTATTGAAACTGTCCTACTAATCAGTTTTAAAGCTGTCTCATTGTTTTTTGTTTCTCAATGAAATTAATAAAAATAAAATAAAATCAGGAACAAGAAAAGGATGTCCACTGTCTCCAGTCCTATTCAGTATAGTTGTGGAAACATTAGCCTGAGCAACAGACAACAGAGAGAAATAAAAGAAATAAGGGTTGGAAAAGAAGTGAGATTATTATTACTTGTAGATGACATGATACTCTACAAAGAGAACCCCAAAAACTCCATCAAGAATCCTGTAGATTTAACTACCACATTCAGCAACATATCAAAGTGTTTCAAAAGACTAGGACTGGCAATCCCATTCAAGCCAGCTGTTCCTCTCCTGGATATTTTTCCAGAAGTCAACACCCAAAAAATCAGTTGCATTTTTTTTTTTTTTTTGGCAGAACTGGGGATTGAACTCAGGCCCTTGTGCTTGCCAGGGAAGCACTTATTCCACTGAGCCATCTCCCCAGCCCCTTCAGTTGCATTTTTGTACCAAAGAATGAACACACTGAGAGAGAAATTAGGAAAACCATGCCTTTCACAATAACATCCAAAACAATGAAATACTTGGGAATCAGTTTCATAAAGGATGTAAAAGATTCATAGAGTGAAAATTATGGTACTCAGAAAACACTGAAGATTTGAGGTTTTATTTTATTTTTTTTATTTTTTTGCAGAGCCGGGGATTGAACTCAAGCCCTTGTGCTTGCCAGGGAAGCACTTATTCCATTGAGCCATCTCCTTGGCCCTGAAGAAGATTTGAGAAAATGGAAAAATATTCCATGTTCTTGGATAGAAAGAACGAACATTGTGAACATAGCCATATACCCAAAATTGTTATACAGATTTAATGCAATCCTGATTACAATACCATTAGTACACCTCACAGAGCTAGAGAAAACTTTCCTCAAATTCATTTGGAGCCAGAAGAGACCCAGAATATCAAGAGCAATCATAAGAAACAAAGAAAAGGCAAGATCACAATCCCTGACCTGAAATTATACGGTAAAGCTACTGTGATAAAATCAGCATGGTATTGGCAAAGAGACAGATCTGAGGATCAGTGTAACAAATTAGAAGATGCAGTTGCAAGTGCAAACACACTGTGTCAAACAGGTTTACTGGAAGAAAAATAGCCTCCTTAATAAACAGTGCTAGAAAAACTGACTTTCCATATGCAGAAGGCTAAAACTAGACCAATGCCTATCACCATGAACAAAGCTACAGTCAAAATAGATCAAAGATTTAAATATTAAAAAATGGAAATACTAATTCTTCTGGAGGAAAATGCAGTTAGAAATCTTAAAGACATAGAGAATTCATGAACAAAAATCAAACTGCACAGGAAATACTTTAAAGAATCACCAACTAGGATCTCATCTTTTTGAAAAGGTATACTTCAAAGCAAATCTCCAACAGAGTAAAAAGAAAACCAGGGAACTGGGAAAAAATTATAGCTGAATGTCCCTCAGACAAAGGCATTTTTCAGATGAAGAAATATAAATTGCGACTAAATACATGAAAAAACATTCAACATCATTGGTCATTCAGGAAATGCAAATTAAAACAATACTGAAATTCCATGTCACCCTAGAAAGAACAGCTAACATTAAGAAGTCAGCCAATAACAAATGCTGAAAAGGCTGTGGAGAAAAAGGAACTCTTTTTCCGCTGTGAGTGCAGACTCGTACAACCACTATGGAAGTCAGTGTGGAGATTTTTTCAAAAGCTAGGACTGGCAATCCCATTCAAGCCAGCTGTTCCTCTACTGGGTGTTTTTCCAAAAGAACTGAAAGCCTCATACCACAGCAATATATGTGCTCCCATGTTTATAGCAGTGCAAATTTGTTATAGCTAAATCCTGGAAGTAACTCAGATGCCCATCAAGTAAAGAGTGGATAAGGAAGATATATTTTTACGCAATGGAATATCATTGAGCTATAAAGCAGGATAAATTTGAGTCTTTTGTCAGTAAATGGATGTAAAGAATATACTTTTAAGTGAAATAATCAGGCCTGCATGTGCAAACATCGTATTGTCTCCTCAGTGTGAGAATCTAAAAGAGAAAAATGGAATATGAAGGGCACAGTTAGACACTGGTAAAATGGAATTAATTTGTTCAAAATGAAAGAGTTGGGGCTGGGGGAGATAGCTCAGTGGAATAAGTGCTTCTCTGGCAAGTACAAGGGCCTGAGTTCAACCCCCGATTCTGCCAAAAAAAAAAAAAAAAAGATTTACCAAAATGAAAGAGTTACTGAGTTGAAGAAGACAGGTGAGGGAGTGGAGGAAAGAGATTTATCTATGTATGTAAGCAGGATGGTCTGGACAAGTGTACTGTGCATTTCTCCTGGTCTATGGAAAGAAGCAGTTAATGCTTAATTTGTTTCATTTCTTTTTCAATTGTTTCTCTTTTTTGTCTTCTTAATTCCTTGGGTGTATAATCTCATTAAAATAATTTTAGTTAAAAATAATACATTTTTACAGTTTAAAATTTTAGATATATTTTTATACAACCACAACTACAAAATTGCATCCTTAATCCCCATTTCCATGTCACGGCTCACTTTCAAGTCTTTCAACTTGATTTTTCACTTCCATTTATAAAACATGAGTTTTGAGGCTGCTTGATGATTTCTGCCTGGCTTCCTTTCTGCTCAGGGGAGGGTTAGGGCTTGGGTTTGGAAACACAGGCTGCCACGGTCTTTCTGCTTTGCCTTTTCCCTCCACTTTTGTAGGTTGTCTGTATGACTGCAAGTCAGGGAGTGCTGTGGTTATCTCTATGCAGTTATTGTTCATATGTGGCTATGCAGGACATCAACTGGCAGTGACTGACTCTGACATCTGTTATCTTCCTTTTCTATATGAAGAGAGATTATATGAATTTTTAAATTTTTTCACTATTTAATTGTACAAGTAATATGAATGCATTTGGATATTCTGAAGCAAATCTCAAGTATCATGTCCTTTCTCCCACACATATATCTATGTATTCCAGAAAGGTAAGAATCTTCCCCTTCACCTCACCACAATATCATTTTCTTACTCAGCTAAGCTGGAAGTCGCTGCCAGGAGTCACCTTTGCCCACGGGTCTCCTAATGGCATTCAAGTGTTTCTGGGCGTGAGAATTAATCTCCAAGCACTGAACTAGGAGGCTCTGGGACGAGGTCTTGGCCACAGGCTCAGGACGGATGATGTGTCCATGTGATGCACGAAGCTTCCTGGCAGGACGTGTGAAGAGACAGGATTTCCTTCCCCTCTTCCTGAAAGACATGGCATTCATGGCAGGGTGAGACAACTGCATGAGACTACTAGATGGGCACTGCCTGCCCTGGAGGCTGAGCTCAGGAAAGGAGGGGCTGGATCCCTGAGCCATGGAGTTACCTTCCCCTTTAGGTGCCTCTGGAAAGAAACAAGCTTCTTGGTTGTTAGCTTCAGCCATAGTTCTTTGTTTGAACAGCCAAACTCAGATCCTAAGATATCATGATTATATATTCTTTCTCATGCAAATTGTATTTTACCTGGCATTAATAGCTGCCTTGATGTATGTTTGTTTCGCAGTACTGAGAATTATAAGTCTTTTTGTTTTTGTTGCTGTCGTTTGCTTGTTTGGACTTTTTTTTTTCTAATAGGGATTGAACTGAGGACCTTGTGCTTGAGGGTTAAACCTAAGGACTTCTCACTGAGATACACCTCCAGTCCATTTTTAAATTCTGATTTTGAGACAGGGTCTTGCAAGGCTGCCTCAGCCTCCCAGAATGCTGGAATTACAGGTGGGTGCCCCTTTGCCTGGCTACTGCCATGATTTATAAAAGCTTAGTTCATGGACATCTTCAATGGTAAGGCAGTTGGCTGCAGGACTTTCCTGGGGGCGCTCCCATTCTCACACTGTAATCTGGTTGCTGCAAAGCTGTGATCCCAGGAACTCCCTCCCTGTGATCCTAGATGCCCTGCACTATATTCTCTGTCCTGGCCCCCTCCTTTTACGTGACTTGGTGTCACTTGGCTGGGCATGTCCTCTAAAAGCCTCTGAATGTGTCTTGTTGCACCTTTTCCCTTTGTTCTTGATAGATAACATGGTTGGATTTAGATTTCAGGCAGGAAATTCTTTTCCTCAGAAATAAGAATGCCTTGGTCCTTGTTCTTTGTTTTGGTGTCTTCCACATTGCTTAATCTTTGTGTGTCATCTCCTTCTCCCTGGAAACTCCTGTGGTCTTCCTGGTCTTGGGTGCTGCTCTCCACAGGGCCAGGATCTGAGCCTCTCCTTTCACCTTTTACTGACAGACAGTGCTTGCTTTCAGTGGTTCCTGCCTGCAAGGCACCACTCGAATCCTGGAACCCTCTCCTGCTGCTGCTTCGCCGATGCTCACTCCATCTTTCATCTTCTCTCTTTGGGATGTTGGACCTTTGTGGTTGACAGTTTTGTATCACATTTTTGTTCTACCATCTTCATATGTTTTTGTTTACCTTTTCAAATAGCTCAACTTCCTCAAATTTTCCCTTGAATTTTTATTTGTACTATCATTTTTTCTAATTTCTAAGCATTTATTCTTAAATTCTGCATAGTTTTTTTTTTTTTTTGCAGTGCAATATCCTTTTAAAATATCATTCTAAATGTATTTTATAGCTTTTTCTGGCTTCCTGTATTTTCTGTGTCTCTTCTCTGCTCCTTTTCTACTTTCCCCTTTTTCATGTCCTACATGATAGGTAAATGTATAACTAATAGTTGGCTGGCCTGGGAAAAACTCTGTTCAAATGTTGTCCAATTTCCATAGTATAAATATTCTCACTATTACCTATTTCAAGCTAACAATAGGCTCTCAAATTAATAAATGTCTTATGAGCCAGCAAAGCCCAGTGCAGTGCAAAGCTGCCTGCAAATTTCCCACATATGTCCTGGTGGCTCAACTGTCCGTTCTTATTGGACAGAGAGGCATAAATACGCAGCCTGCTGCACAGGGGCTCTGCCTAGGCCTGTCTCTGTGTTGAGGTATCATCCACGCACCATCTGATCAGCAGTAAGGCAGACACACAGTGCTTATAGTGCACCTGCAGCTTGAAGCCACCATTTCAGTGAGCCCTAGGGCACTTTCATGACCTCCAGGGGACTCACATCCTTGGTCTTCAACCCTAGTCCCACACTACCAACTCTGAGGGAGATAGTAGGGATGGCTGGGGTGACTTGGGCCTCAGTGTTGTTTGTTATTTCATCTTATGTTTCAGACATGCTTTCATCAGTTTTGGGCCCCCGAAGTCAGACTCATGTGACTCTGCCCCTAGATGGATGGTGTGGTCTGTAGCAGATCTGCAGCAGATCTGGAGGGCGAGTAGAAAGTGGTAAGGTAGAGACAAAGCAGAGGGGACATGTTGCAGAAGAGCTGAGGTGCCAGGGCTGACTCAGGAGGGAGAATTCAGTCATTCAGAGGTCTTGAAAACTGTGTGTTCTTTGTGCTCAGATCACCCCTAATTATAAATTAGAAGAGAATCAGAACAGGCAAGAATTGGGCGAAGTGCCTAATGGCATTTCTTAAGTGAAGACCACATCTTTCAAGAACCAACTCCGCTGTCAAGATGATCCACTGTGGGATAACCAACCCTGCGTCTCCCCCTCCAGACTCCTTCCCAGAGGTTGGCACACATTTTATTAGGACTTGGTGGCCTAGCGCCCCTGCCGAGGAAGACAGTGCCTGGGGCACTTTTCATCACCTCCAAAGAAGACGACCCTCTCACTCCTCAGTGCACCCCTCTATGAGCACCCACCAACTGCTCCAGAAGGCGGCTCCATTGGGTGGGGGAAGCACCTTCCACCCTCACCCTTGATGAGGAGTCTGACTCCCAGGTAAACAGAGAATGAAAGTTGTCCTTGCGCTTCCATCAATCAGTCTTAATTATGTGACCCTGGCAGCTTTAATTTCCACCCTGTAAATGTAAGCAATAAAATGTACAATGTCTAAGTGAACTGTGGCTTCCAAAAGTTACTACAAAGAAGTAGCAATGAGCTCTTTTCTTCACAGGAGCCTCTGGGAGCAGCACACCTGAGGCAGTTTGGTAAGGGTCCCGGCCCTTCTCCCTCATCTCATGTCACCTCTACAGGTTAGAATTTGTCTGTCTTCCAAGAGTCTGTCTTTCTAGTGTAGCTGAGTTTGATTGCTTTTATTTTAGCAGTACTGTGCAGGAAAAAAAAAAAATAGCCAATCCTAGATTTGATCCTAGAGCCTCGCAGGGCGCAGATGAGAGCTCCTTTGCTGTTCCCAGAGGCCTGTCTTTCAGGGCCATGAACCATCCCTGTAGCTCCACACCCCAGCTCTTGCTGGCTGCTGTCACCCTCAGCTTCAGACACAGTTCCATGGTGGGTTCTCCTTAAATGAGTTTTTTTGTTGTTTTGTTTTGTGTTTTAGTACAGGGTCTAGAGGGTCTCACTATGTAAATCGGACTTGTAGTGATCCTCCTGTTTACAGCCTCCCAAGTGCTGGGATTATAGGTGCATGTCACAGTGTCCAGTCTCAATCGAAGTCTCGGCGTGCCCCAGGGGTGGGGCCAGCATGGCAGGCCCAGGAATTGAACCCTGGCCCCTGTGTCTACCTAAGCAGGTAGACACTTCAATCCACGGAGCTATTTGGCCGGCCCAAGTTTGTTTTTAATTATGAAAAACAGTAACATTGTTCACCATCAGCAGGTTCTTCAGAGGCACTACATCTCCAATATCAGGCCAAACATCACCACTAATCTCTGAGCAGAATGACATGGAACAGGTGGATGGAGGCCTCCAGTCAGGTTCCCTTGCGTGCCCTCCAAGCGTGCTGCAGAGGACAGCACGGCACCCAGCTTGCCATGGGCACTGCCAGAGATCAGAATAAGACTTCTCAGAAGACACAATTTTCTTTCTAGAATTCCAGTGTAGAAATCATGTGATTATTCCCCATTCACCTTTCAGACTCCTGTCTGGTGAAAATGAGAGGCATAGTGGCAGTGTCCATGGCAAGCTGGGTGTCGTGCTGTCCCCTGCAGCATGCATGGAGGACACGCAAGGGAACCTGATTGGAGGCTCCCATCCACCTGTTCCATGTCATTCTGCTCAGAGGTCAGTGGTGATGTTTGGTCTGATACTGGAGATGTGATGCCTCTGAAGAAGCACTCATCTGTTTTCTCAGATGTATATATAAATTGGCTTCCCACATTTAGGACGCTTTTGCATTCCACACTGAGGAACAGTTATCAGCAGACCCAGAAGCTCTTACTTCCAAATCCTTGTCTATTTCTTCAGCTCTATTTTCATTTCTAACATTTACCCAGAACCCTTCGGTGGAGTACAGTTGGAGCCAGTGGCAAGTTTTTAAGCAATAGTCATGCGGCACAGGCAATGGGCACTAAAGCCAGAACAGAAAGTGTAACTCTCAGATGGAGTCTGAGGGTGGGTGCTTGAAGGAGGTACAAGTGTGCACGACAAGGAAGTAATGAAGCAGGATGGGGTGGTGGCTGCCCTGTCCGATCATCTGGAGAGAATGAATAACCAACTAATCAAAGTATTTCGTGTTTTTTTGTAGGCATCCAGGAGCTATCCAGGACTCCAAGCTCTTGATACTCACTGATGTAACTTTTACTAACCTTCTAAGACAGATGTGGTTGCAGACAGGGAATCTGAGGCAGAGGGAAGATGAGTGGTTTGTAAAAGGCCAAAGAGAAACATTTCAAGAGCCCGGCGTGGTGGCGCATGCCTGTAATCCCAGCACTCGGGAGGCGGAGGCAGGAGGATTGTTGTGAGTTCGAGACCAGCCTGAGCTACAAAGTGAGCTTAAGGCCAGCCTGAACTGCATAGTGAGACCCTGTCTCAAAAAAGACAAAAAAAAAAAAAAAAAAAAAAAAAAAAAAAAAAAGAAACATTTCAAATGTCTGACTTGAGATTCAGATTCCTGGCTGTCTGATTCCAGAGACCTGTGATTTTAAAATTGTGCTATAACCAATATGCAATCAGGTACAGTAAGCCCCAGTTTGGTGAATTCGATCCGTGTAGAATACACACCCCTTGCAAACATCTCCAAGAGCAAGATGTAGTACGTCTTTAGCACCCAGATTGTCATCACTTTTCTGACTTCTGTCACTGTGGTACACCCACTCATTTCTTACAATTAGAGAGCTAAAATTGCATATTTTATACTATGCCATGCCTGGTTCTTTTCACCAAACATTTCCTCTGAAATTTGTCCCTAATGTTTGTGTTGATGGGATTTCATTTTGTGCTGTATAGTACTTAGTGTATGGACATACCACAATTAATTCATTTGTCTGTCCAACTGTTGACTGAACTCTGACTTGTTACCAATGTTCAGATGTTACCAATAAAGCTTTTATAAAACTCAAATGTTCTGTGAACAAAAGAACTTGCTTCTATTGGGAGTGTTCAGCTTTAGCAGAGAATGTAAAACAGTTTTCCTAAAACACTTGCCCTGGTTTAGGTAGCCATCAGCAGGGTAGTGGAGAATGCCATATTTTATTTCATATCTTTGTCAACACTTGGATTTGTCAGTCCTGTTCATTTCAGTCATTCCAGGGAGGAGTATAGTATATCATTGTGATTACTCTCCCAATGAATAATGTCACTGAGGAATTTTCAGATAACTGATCGGTCATTTGGATATCCTATATTGGCAGTACCTATTGAGTCTTTGGCCCATTTAAAAAATCAAGTTGTTAGTATTTGTCCTCATCAATTTGCAAGTGCTCCTTGTATTTGGATATTTATTGCTACATGGCTCACATATACCTTATCAGGCTTTCCTCTTCACTTTTTGAGTGTTATCTTTTGGTGAGGAAATGATTATAATTTTAATGGAGCCCAATAAAGTCAATCTTTTCTTTTATAGTTCATATTATTTAAGAAATCTTTGTTTACCTCAAGCTTATGAAGACTGAAGATGATCTATTCTTTTTCTAGGAATATATATATATATATATATATATATAAATTTTTCAAAGGAACTTTTTTTTACAATAGATAGATACCATGGGTGGTTATACCTTATTTCACAGGGATGCTAAGGACCTCAATATGTAAAATCTTACCATTTAAAAATATTTATTTATTTTTAAAATGCTTTTTTTCCCTAGCAATCTTATTCCCCTATGTTTCATATTTAGGTCAAGAATCCATCGAAGACTGCTTTTCTTCCTCTCCCCCTCACACAAATGGAGCAGAGGAGATCCTAAACAGGAGAGTAAAGCAGGAAGGAGGAGAAGGCCTCCATCTCCTCCACCTTATCCTCATTTATTCTTCATGTATCCCTCACTCAAACACTAAAGGCCAGCTTCAAGTCATCTCCTACTAAACTGAGGGCTGACTTAGCTGTCTAAGGGAAAAGAAGGCTCACACTGGCTTATATGTTCCTCTGCACGAATTTAGACCAGGAAATAGCAGGTTGACTTAGGCATGTGTGTGATATCATTGTCGCAGTTCCTGAACCAAGACACAGCACCTCGGACAAGCCAACTCACAGGCGACTCAGCCCAGGTCTGCCCAACCCACATCTATTCTTCCCTCCTCTGTCTCTGTGACCTTAGTTAAGTGACATATGACTTCACGAAGCTCTCACAGAAAAAGAAACAAAGCTATCCCTGGCCACTGCTAGCTTTTTCAAGGTGAAGGAGAATCCCAGAGGAAGAATGTGCTCGAATGTGTGTTTAGAAGGAGATCTGAGTAGCCTTTGAGGGACAGCAATGTTCCTGCCACGTGGAGCCCCAGAGCTTGGGGCTTGGCTGTGCCCTGGAACCTGGGCAGCAGCAGCTGTGGTGAGCTCTAGCCACACACTAGTCCTACTCCCCCGTGGAGTACATGCAGTATACCTGCAGTGACAGGCTACTGTAGCACTGTTTTCCTGCAGGCCATGGCTAGCAAAACAGGCTGCCAGTAATAGCTTTTTTTACCTTTTATTTTCCCCCTAATTTGACTTCCTTTCTGGTTTTGGCCCATTGGAGATAACTTGAAAAATGCAATGAAGAACATGTCACATTCTCAAAATTCCCCTTGGTTTTAGGCCACAAGATCCTGCTGTATCCCCTTTCTTATCTTCTGCTCTCTAGCCATTGCACAGGTCGAGTTTCAGGAACATCAATTACTTGAAAGACAACTCAGGTCTCCAGCCCAATCCCACTAAGCTGCAAGGACAAGGCCAGCCTGGTGTTGCTCAACCTCGGTGCTGCTTGCTGGGCTCAGGAGAGTCCAGGCTGTGAGGCTGAGTGTGGTGCTAACATACACAGGGTGGGCGGCAGCAAAGAAGCATCCCCCATAATTAGGGCATTGAGGATGTCAGGTGCCATGAGAAAGAAACCGGGAGGGGCAGAAACAAACCAGAGCCTCTTGTTCTGCCCCCCTCTGAGACTCAGCTTCCAGCCTGCAGACGACAGAGCAGTGTGCAAACAGCAGGTCACAACCCATTCGTTTGTTGTGAAATCCATTTAATGAGTCCTAACTACCATTTAAAAGAGGAATAGAACAGGACTATCTATTTCTATTATCATAACAGAAATGGTGATTTCCATCAGGGAATCGCTCATCAGAGGGTGTTGTTTATGACCTTTTATTTCACTTCTGCATGTAGGTGCTGGTTAGGCTGTAAATGTGCTTTTCTCAGCCAGACTAGGTTAAGAAAAGTCGGAAGGCCATGGTGTAGAAAGAGGAATTCAGAGGCTGCCTGTGGCAGCAGGTCCAGCTTTGCAGATGAGAAAATGGGAAAGAAAAGTTGTGGAGCAGGGAGGCAGCAGGGCTCTAGACACCCTCAGAGCAGTTTGCAAGTCAAGGGTGGTCTGAGCTGTGGCACCAGTGCAGAGGACATATTTCTGCACACAATTAGCGCATCATGTGATGATCTGTCCTTTGCTCTTCCTCCTCATCTTCTGGACACATCCATCCTGGACCCTCCTGGAACGGCCATGTCAGGGCCCCATCCACCTGGAATGCTTTTTCTAGAAGAGACTCTTACAGTTCAGCTCAGGCCTGTCTTGCCTCAGTGGTCTCCCACTCTTCCTAACCTCTTATTTTGAAGTAAATCCTACTCATTATATCATTTTATCTATAAATGTGGTATGTTGACATCTATTTTTGAAAAATAAGGATCCTTAAATAAAACATTACCAAAGACTATCACCATCTACAAATTCCACAGTAATTTCTCATTACCAAATCTTAGATTTCAATTCTGGGTGCTGAGTTACCTCCGACAACCTAGCACAATCAGCGCAATGCCTTAAAACAGCAGTGCTCGAATCTCACACTAATGGAAGGCTAAGAGGCTTAGGTTGTTTAGTTGAGAATAAGACCTCAGGAGACCTGAGAGAGGAAGAGGAAATTCCAGAAAGCGGCAGTGGGGTGAACTAAGAGAAATAGATGACGGCAATTTTGAAGCAACCTAGGAAACACTTTCTAGCCATCAGTGGTGGTGACACACCATCCATGAAGTTGTGCAAGGAAGCTAGCTGTGCACCACTTCAGGGGATGGCACCAGGCAGCTTTGTGCAGGTGTGGGGTACCCATCCCTTCTCACATAAATCCTGGCTCCAAGTCCCTCTTCCCACTGACTCACCTTTACAAGCCCACAGGCATCTCCACGGCCCCTGGGTTAGTGTGCTAACCTCCATTGTTCCCAGAGGGAGGTAGCTGCCAAGCCTCCTTGTCAAGGGCAGCTTCAGGGTAGGCACTGTCTCACCAGTAAGTACTGGCCACCACATATGGTCTAGCTGGGAGTATAGTCCCGGGAACACTGCTGGCCCACATTCCCCAGTCACTGAATGACCACATTCTGGAGCTGAGCAGAGCTGGTGCCAAGCCTCATGTCACTGCGGGTGCTGGCATTAACGGGCCACCTTGAGGCACACACGCAGGAGCAGCTGGACATCTGCATGAGGATCCCTTGGTACATGTAAGCACCACCCTGTGAAGTCTTGCTACCATTTGCCTCGGTGCTGTGCATCCGATCTCCTCGCTTTTAGCTGCAGAACTGGCACACAGATGGCTAAGGTGATTACACGTGCGGGGTCTTCAGAGACAGAATGGCACATTTAGGGATCATGGGTTCAGAGACCTTAGTCACATTTGATACTGCAATATTTCCAGCAGTGGAAATCTAAGCCTAGGCCTAGGGCACAGACTTCTATGTGACACAGATGACCCAGGTGCAGGATCAAGTTGAGAGCCCTGGTCACACCCAAGTGCAGTTATTACCAGCAGGGCCTTTAGAACTTCTTTTAAAATCAAACTAATATCTTGAGAGGCTTTAAGATACCCCTCCACCTCACCACCTCACTTCTTTCTGTATAGTTCTTTTTTCCCCACTAAATTAAAAGCCCACCCACAGATACAGCCTGTAACCCTACGGAGACAGGGCTTTGTGGAGATCCTGGCTCCACACCGAGAGACTCCTGGTCCAGGTGTCTGTCTACAAACATCCACCAACAGGCTTCTGAAGGTCAAGATATCATGGTCCACCCCCCAGCCCCACCATGCACTGCAAATCCCTAAGCCCACAGGCTGTACTGTAGTCAGAACACAACTCCTGTTTACATGACAAATGCTAGACATGCAGTAGACCCTTGGAGGTACCTGTTCATTGTGGGCATCTGTCCCAAAGGTGACTCCCTGCCCCCACCCCATTGCTATGGCCTCAGGCTTGGTCACAATGGGGTTCCTCATCTGTGCTCAGCAGAGGCTTTGCTTCTCTGCTGCATGCTCTGCCCCTTGCTCATGAGCCGACTCTGAGCTCTCACATCATCCACTTACCTTGGAAACACAGTCCGCTGTGATGGGAGGGAGGTGAGGCTCTGAATTCCCAAACAGGACAGAAGAGGGAAGTGTATTTTCAATCCCTTCAATGGAATCACTTCTCAAAGTCTTATCTGAAAATAGATCCTCAATTTCACAGATAATTAGGAACTCGCTGTGGAACTCCATTAAACCTTACCCAGCATTCTGTGCCCAGGAGCCCAAAGACTTTCAGTTAATCGTCTCACCCAGTGTCTCAGGCACAGCCTGCACCTGAGAGTTTGACACCTCCCATGGGACGTGAGCACAGGGCTTCTGGGTCCTACTGGAACACAGTGGCACAGTGGGGGGGGGGAAGAGACCCAACTGCCCAGCCCATCCTTGTCTGGCCCAGTCCTCACTGTGATGCCTCAGGCCAACAACACTCAGCACAGGTTCTGTGCATCCATCAGCAGCCTCCCTGGTCAGCCGTGGTTGGGAGTCATTCTTGTACAGGAAGACACTGTGGTGGGAATGTCTGAGCAGGTCCAAGATGAGTAGCCTGTACTGGAGGAGGAAGGTTGAGCTGAGCAGGAGGTGGGAGGTGGGGTCCTGCAGGAAATGAAATCACCTATTTGTATCTGTTTGAGGACAGTGACAAAGGGGAGACAGAAGTAGCTGAAGGCAGGCTGGAGGTCAGGCTTCAGAGTCAGGTATGCTAGAAAGTTAGACCTGAAAAGTTGGGAGGCTGGAGATGCTGCTACTGGTCATGGTACAGAGGGACACAGGAATGAGTCCTGCAAAGCGACCCCCTGCCAGCCCACAAAGTGCCACTCTGAGCCTATGAGAAGCCCAAATCCTGACCCCTTCAAGGCCCACCAAACCCCACTGCCTCCCTTACTTCTGTCTGCATCTTTTTTTTTTTTTTAATTTTATGTATTTGGTACAGGGTCTCACTATGCAGGTTGGACTCACAGTGATCCTCTTGTTTCAGCTTCCCCAGCCCTGGGATTACAGGTGTGTACCACCATGGCCAGTCTTGATGGCTGGTTCAGTGCACCTGTGATGGAGCTGGCATGGCATGTGGTACTGGAGATTAAACCCAGGTTCTTGCACTTGCCTAAGCAGGTGCTTAGACCATTGAGCTATCTCTGCAGCCCTTTCCATATCTTTATTTGTTTGTGTTACTATAACAAAATATCCAAGGCTGTTATTTCATAAAGGAAAAGGCTCATCTACTTAGCTGATGGTTTCGAGGTCTGAGAGCATGGCACCACATGGGTGCTGGAGCAGTCTTTGTGGTGATGGCATCAGGGTGTGTGCTCTATGAGAGGGAAAGGATGTCACATGTCAAGAGGGGAAGCTGAAAGCAAGAGTGTCCAAGCTCACCAGTTCTCAGGGAGAACTGCAAGGCTCAACCCTAAGAGACCACTATGCATCCCCCATGACCCCAGGCCATGGTACAGAGGGACACAGGAATGAGTCCTGCAAAGCGACCCCCTCCCAGCCCAATCCTGATTGCCCCTCCTTTAGCCAAACTCTTTGGGTCTCACCACTTCCCAGTGCCACTAACTTTGGGCCAGGCTTCCAGCAACAATGCTGTGAGGGACAAGCCCATCAAACAGAGCTCTCATCTTCCAGCAAAGTCCTGATGTACCATTGAGTGCCACAATGCTCTGAGCTAAATGATTCCAATCGTGGCCTTGTTTTAGAGTGGTGCTTCCTCAGGTGCCAGAGCCTTAGGATTCAATGGAGCCAAGTGGACCAGCATTCTCTGGCCAACTGAGTCTCCTCTTATAACACCTAAAAGGCCCTCTGGCAACTACACCCAGCTGAACATGTGTACACACGGCAGGCTGACATCGATCCTGGCCAAGACTTGGGGGAACCTGGACATAAGTAGTCCAGCCCAGCTGGATGGGTTTGGAGCAGAAGTCCTGGGGTCCCTCTCTAGGGCAGCTATGGCTTTGGGCCAGAAGATCTAACCCAAAGCCAGCCACTCCCTGGAGTCTTGGACCACAGAATTCCCACTCAGAGACATCCAAGCCTAGTTCCTAACCTCTTTACTTTGTCAGTACTCAGAGAACCCAGAGCAGAGATGGATCTGAACCCACAGACTAAGATGGAACTGGGCAAGGAGATAAGAAAATCAAGCCACAGTTTGGGGCTGCATCTTCCAGCAATACTATGCCACTGAGCAACCATGCCATTGACTGAGGGCAAACCTAATGTGTTGAGTAGAATGTGCCTAAGTCACATTTTCCATGCCTGGACAAGGAATTGCAAGAAGAGCTGTGTTCAAACCTAGGCTTTTAGGTGGTTATAGGACATATAAGTCAATTTATGGGAAGCATCTGCTTTATGAACTGTTCTTCCTTCCTATGCAGAAATCTCTGTGGCAGTCTATTTGGGGAGGAAATGCAGAGCTTCAGCGTATGCTAGATCCAGCAAGATGATGCTCTGGGGTCTCACCTCTGTGCTCCTGCCTTCAGGGAAAGTCATCCCCAAAGAAGTACAGCTGGTACACACCCTAGTGTATTCAAGGTTACCCCTCTTCCTGACAACATGCACCCCCCTCTCTTCTTCCCATGAGATAGCTCAATACTTCATTCAAGTGAATCCTGGGTGAGTCTGCCAGACTCCCCTCGGGCTTGCAGTTAAATCTATCCTGTGTTCAGAGACAAAGCTCTGCCTGTGCTGCTGCATGTGGGGCAGCTCTGCTCCCCCAACACACATACACCAGCCCAGGGCTGAGAGCTACGTCCAGTTCATGGCTCTTACTGATGCAAACTCTAGCTCTGTGCCTGGCAAACTATGTGATCAACATATGTTTGTTGACATGTAAGTCTTTACTTTCCCTGATTTCCTTGGAAATAAGAAAAGGTGGAAAATTGAAGACTGATATCAAATGCCATGATCAACCTAGCACACTACAACAAAGCATGGGATGGTTTTTTTTTTAGATGATATTTAGGGAGTAAGTCTGGCAGACAGCAGGGAATAGATTATTCTTGCAATAAAATCTGCCGTAAATTGATATGGGCTCAGAAAGGCAGCCAGGAAGCCTCAGGGGCATGCTGTGAGCAGCACAAACCCCTGGAGCACTTACCCGTCATCTTTCCGTGGCCCTGTGGGCTCTCTGAGAAGAACAAGATCAACCTCACTGGTTCCTGGGAAGTGGCAGCCAGGACCTAGGAGGATGAATGCTCCAGAGTTAGCAGAGCCATTATGCTGTGGCTGCAGCAGTTCCAGCCAGGGAAGAGCAATGGGACAAGGGGATGGGACAAAGAAGCATAGAAGACAATGGACAGGGTGACACTCTGTCCATCGTGGGAACATGTTCCAAACTGTGCGACAGGTGAGAGCCAAGGGAGGTGAAGGTTTGGGAGAGCTGGGAGAATCTGATTAGGATCAGACTGGGAGATCAGGTTGGGAATGGAGGTGGCTCTTGCAGACCCAGGAGCCTGTCTCCCAAAAGGAAGCTGGAGTTCTGGTGTCAAAGGTGTGGGGACCCTGCAAAAAATATAGGCTAATTGTCAGCATTGTGCCAGGAACATAGCAGAAGGGCTGTGTGCAGAACCCTAGGTGCTCTAAGATATAGCCCTGGGGCTCTCCATAAGGTGTGTTGCTGCGAAGGGTTAGACACCAGATATAGGGTAGGGACCCTGTGGGCTCCAAGGGGGCAGATCCTTCTGCCTATCTACACCAAACCTTGTTTCTATCTCTCCCCTTGGAAAGAACAGATGAATGTCAGTGCTGGGGACCCACCTCTTCTTGACTTCCCTGAACCACAGAAAGAAAGGTCTGAGAGCCCACAGAGTCCACAGTGTCATGGGAGTGGGCTGGAGACAGAGGCTGAGGGCACCTGCTCCCTTTGTCTGTCCAAAACAGGCTCCTGAGGTTTTCCATCAAAAAACAAAGGGTGGGCTGCCTGAAAGGAGGCCACAACCCCCTCTGCTGGCTTGCAGGCCCCATCCTGTCCTGTGTGGGCTGGGCTCCTGCCCCCCCCTCAAATGAGAGGAACACAGCCAAAATGAGGGGACCACCTCGGAGCTCAGGCACCAAGGTTGTGCTCCCCTCCAAAGCTGGTCATGCTCACTCCCTGGCTCGGCAGAGCCTAGAGAGCAAGAAGCTGAGTTCTGTGGCCACAACTGTAGCAGCTATTGAGTTCACTGGAGGGAGGCTGGAGCACAGCAGGGCTGATAGAGGCACTGGCTGAGACTCAGGAGACCTGGGCCCAAGCCCCCTGAGTCTGCCTCTCTGGTCCTCACTGACAGCTTCTGAGGTGCAGACCTGTTCAGTTTTAGGTAGTTTACTGTACATCAGTGACAGAAGATATGTGAGGCTATCCTTTGTGCGATTTTCCTTCTCTTTCTGAGGCTACTTCTACAGGATTCACTGAGCTCATAGCATCATAACCGACCTGCTCAGAAGCCTCTGTCTTGAGCTCAGCTTTGGGAGGATAATATTCTTTGTACCAAGAGTTAAAAATAAAGGGTTTTCCCATTCAAACATGGGTTAACCAGAAAATTCACTCACACTGAACACTGAGGCCATAAACATTCATTCTACTTCTTATTACACATTTGGATTCTCCAAATAATTTCAGTCCAATTCTTAGGGACCACTAAAATGTATGAACATTTTTCTGTGCAAAATTAAACCTCTAAATTTGAATAAAGACCCTGGTTGCCATAAGCAGAAAAGAACTAGCCTCTCAGTGAATTCGGATGATTCTGAGCATGATCTGACTTTGGATTGCATAAGCCAGGAAAGCCAAGTGTGGAGAGAACACAGCAGTGGAGGCTAGTCAAAGCAGAGGACCACATCCAGAAGAGCTGTGGCCAGGAAGTACTGTCCAGCAGGAAGAAATGGATTAAGTTTTTCAGGTCCTCCCACAAGCCCAGCAGCCACACAGGCCTTTCTCTGGTCAGTACCCCAGAGGAACAGACCAAGGATGTCCCATCACTCTTCTTTTTAGTTACAGCCTCCAGGATGTCACCTGGGCTGCCCCCTACCTTTGGGACCAGTAAACACCCTTTTGTAATTAGCTCTTGGCATCAACTTGAGTCCCCAGATCAAAGTGCCCTGCAGAGCTGAGGCTGTTGTTGGCTGCTTGGACAACCTGTGCGTGCATGGTGAGGAGTCACTGCCTCTTGGGCTGCCATTCTATCCAAGATGATGTGGCTCTAGAGGACAAATACCAGTGCACTTACTGGGCACTAAGAGAGAAGCACAGGCCACTGTGCATCTCCTGTTTCCAAACCCTCTCAGTGGCACAATGGCCAGTCCCTTGGGTCTGTATGCCCTCACTGTGCCTGCCTAGACCCATCTCTGTGAACTCCTGGAAACACTCCAAAAATGGGAAGTGGATTCACTGAGGAGATACCTATCACTGACTGGTGGCCTTTGTAGCTCAGTGCCCTTCCAGGGCCCTGTCACACCCTGGTTTGGGGCCCCTCCTGATATCTCTCCTACCATGAGGATGTTCCTAAGCCATTGACTAAATAGGAACCTTATATTTTTTATAGCAAAAACAACAAAGGAAGAGAAGATAGACAAGAGGACAGAGATTGAGACATGCATGGAGATGATGCTTGCCAGCCTAGGAGTCCTGGTGTCAAAACAGTCATTTGCCCCTTGAAGGACATACTGATGCCAAGGAAGCTAAGCAGCAGAGCTCCAGCACCCTCAGTGTAAGCGCATCTCCTGGCAATTTCAGAGGAACTTGACTCAAGCTGAGAGTAAATCAGGAAACTCAGCCATATTTGCATGAACACCAAGTCCACTTCTGCGATGTGCTTTCTATCTACCACTTAGTATTTAAGAACATAAATAAGGTGTGACTTAAATGTCATTTTAATACCCTGGGCATAGCTCAAAGAATTTCACAAAAGGTTGAGTTAATGCCTCTAGAAATAATACTGTATGGTGGGGTGGTCTGGGTAAAGCTGTACCAGACATTAGGTCCTTTTATGGGAAAAACCTGCCAAAGTGAGCCAGCTCACTCACAAAAGAAATTGTGAAGACTTTAGCATCCACCTGGCCAGTCACCAGGGATCAAAGTTAAATATGGCCATGTAATACTTCTGGATCCAGGCTGGCTCCTCCCTTTCTTTCTCAAGCCAAACAGTACAGACACATGAAACTAATTAGCCACTGTTGGGGAAGAAGCCGTCTGAGTCTGTTTTTAATCATTCACTGATGACAGTGGAGACTCTCACATTCAGCAGCTCCATCTTCATCATTAATCATGAAGCAGTTTGTGCCATGCCTTCCAATGACATTAATTATAATCTGGAAAGTCATCAATTTGGACCAGCAAATCAGAGTTCTGCTGGAATCTAATGACTCCCTCCAGAGCATCACTGACCTCGGGGGCAAGAGGACATTTGATTTCAGCCAAGGTAGGGAGGCTCTGGGTCCTGCACTGTTTTTGGTCAACAAAAATTCAGCAGCAGTATCTTCAAGCCATGAGCTTCCAGCACGAGGCCAAAGGGGCTTGTTTTTATGTATCCTAATCTGCTTCGCCAGTGTGGCTCCTAGAATTCTGTGTTCAGAAGTGCTTGGGCTCCATGCAGATCATGCTGTGATCAATAATCAATGACCACAGGTGCAGGATCAGGGACTGATGGCTCATAAGTTTTGGTGCTGGTGAACTCAGCTGCCCTCAGAGCAACAGTGCTTTAGGCATGCCAGTCACTGGCACTGCAAGGTGATCTCAAGGGTTCTGAGAGGAGATGGGACTGGCCACAAGGTCAAAGGCCCCAGAGAGAATAAAAAGAGACAGATACGACTTGGAGTATGAACTCTAACACTGTCACCTTCTTTAGAACTAGACCTGCTGCAGCGTTCAGAGATGTCAACCTTCAACTATGGAAATGCAACTTTACCTCCTGATAACATGGTAAAGCATGAACATATGTAACACTATCAGACTGGCAGGTATCAACACCTGTGCCCTTTGCAACTAAAAGATGTTGGCTGTGGGCAGGAACTGCGGCCTACCCTTCTTTTTCAGGATAGTTCTTATTATGTATTCATATACTCCATTGGTGGATTTCTGTACTTAATCGTTCAGTATCCAATAGTGCTTTGCTGGATTGTTTAATCACTTGTTCCTCAACACAGGAATCCAGAATCAGGGATTTTGGATTTCCCTGGGAAGATTGGGTCAGGTTGGGTCAGCCCTGGGAAGACTGGCTTTCTCATGACTGGGCAGGTATGGTAAGAAGGTGACTCAGTAGGCAGCCTCACATGAGTCACCTGGGCCACACCCCTGGATGGGTGCTGGTCCCAGAGGCTGAAGGTGTCTTCTCTAGGTGTGACCTGTTGAAACTGGGCTCCACCAAACCTAGGCGTTAGGTTTAGCACTTAGTTTACAAGACAAAAACTTAATTTGGCAAAACTCCCCCATGAATTTCCTGGTATCCCTATCTACTTCCCAGGGTGTGGCTGGCAATGTTGAAAGCTGCTCTCTCCACCAGGCTTGAGAAGTAGCACCCACTTGTGTTTGCTGGACCTCAGCAAGTGGGCGGAGCTGCTTCTCATGTGGGCAGGCAGGCTCCCAGACACACACCAGCTCAGGCTCTTGGAAGTGAGTGCCAAGACACACATCCTTCTCCATTTGGTCATGGGCTCTGCCTCTCAGAACCTTGTGATCTGCAAGGTAGTATCCAGAACACTGCTGCCTGCTCAGCTGGGCAAGTGAGTGAAGGTAAAGGGTGGTTTGGTTGAGGGCCACAGAACTGTGGACTGGAGTCCCTGAGCCTTATGCTGGGAAGACCAATGCATTCCATGCTTACATGCGGACAGCAAGTCTGTGCGGGTCTCTGTGTGCTGTGTGTCAGCCTCCAGGCTGCAGCACACTGAGGAGTTAAGCCTGTAGAGCTCAGGAGAGTACCTCTGGTGGGCTGTACTGTCCAGGGATAGGTTAGTCTCTTGAATATGGCACAGCACTAGCAGCAAGGCCAGAGTTGCCCCCAACCTTTCAAGTAGAGAGCCTGGTGTAAGAGCAGGGCCCACTGTGCCCACCTCTGCTCTGTCTTATTCTGTGGCCACAGATGCAGGCAGGACTATAGGGACCACACCTCAGGCAGAAGACTTGCAGGGGGCCAGCAGGAGGCTCTACTTGGCCAGTGCCATCTCTGCAGTTTGGTATAGATGCTCTAATAATTCACTTAAATGAAATGATTTTCAAGAGAACTTTTGGTATGGAAGAAATTGTATTTGACTATCTTCTGTGTAAATTAGACTAAGTCTGCATTCTTGTGAGTTAAGCCTTGATGTTACCAAGAAGATTGTAAATATTTTACGTCTTACCCACAAGAAGGAAACAGAGGCAGGTGGTAGGAAGTTGGGAACGGGAAGAGGAAGCCTGTGGCTATAGCCCAGCCAAGGCAGTGCTAGGTGGGAGCAGGCTGTGGGCCTGCAGCCAGGAGGAGGGGACCATAGGCGCTTGGCTCCCCCCAGTCAGCTGGATTCACAGGCAGGGTAACTGAAGCACCTGAGCAAGGTGTCCTCTGAGCCCCAGCACTTGCCCTCGAAAGCCTGAAGGAGCAGAACTGTGCTCACTAGAAACCATATACCAAATTTCCTGTGGAGATCCCTATAGGACCTGTGGTAAGGGAGAATTCCAGTAACAGCAATAAGCAAAGCAAAACCAAAAAATAAAATAATATCACCCCTGTAAAATAAAGGAAAAACCAGAGTCAAGCTGTACAGTGGGATATATCTGGGATGCCTATGAAGGCAAAGGTAACCTGCCTGGTCTAGGAGTCCAGAGGATGCCCCAGCCCGGACAGCCAGGTGCCAGTGCTCCTCTGAATGCAGGATGAGGCAGAACTGAGCCTGCAGTCCTGGCCTGCACTGTCCATACCCAGTTCTAGAAGAGCTGGGATGTGCTCTGTGGCAGGAAGCTGCCAGCTGACCACTGCTAGGCACGAGGAGTGTCATCAGCTTCCTGTCCTTGCCAGACTCAACCTCCTTCTTAGGGTCCAGCATCCCTGAGGCAGTGAGTCCTCCAGAGAAGGAACCAGGCCACTGAGGGTCACCACCTGGCCAAAGCTGGGCTCTTCCCAGCATCCCCTGGACATGCTTTTTGCTGTGTGCCATGCTGTCCCCTCTCCATCCCCTAGCTTCTGTGCCAGACCTTCTGTAGCCAATTTGTGCCCCTACTGGCCCCAACCTTAAAGGTTGAGTTGACCACATGATCCCCTGAGGCAATTTACATACTTGAGCTCCTCACTCTGACCAGTATCCACACACCTGTGCCTCTCTCTCAGGCACCACTTGAAACCCTTTATTGCCCTTGGAGCTATGATGAATGCTTTGGCCTACGAAAGTTTCCTTGATACACCAGGCAGTTTGCACAGAGGCTCCGTGCAATTTCTGAAGCTAATATTTTACAGAAATGATTTGAAATCTTTCTTAAAGAAATATGGAGCCTGGTAGCTCTTCAGAGCCAGTGCCAAGAGCTCTGGGCTGTCTGGGTGACATTTTAGGGAGCATGCATGCGGAATCACTCTCCACTCACCAGTGGAAGAAAGAATGGAGAAGCCAGTGAGGCAACACTAAGAATAGCCAGGTCTCCAACCTTTCTTAGCTCAACCAAGCCAGCACTGCTGCCATTTGGCAGCACAAATATGAGTCCCCACAGGTAGCAGAGGCACATAGTGCTATGAGTTGCCCAAAGGATGGCTAAGTGCTGGCAGGTACCCTCTTGTTTCCTGCAAAGAATGTGGTACCTGGAGAATACACTTGTGGCAACTGTGGTAGAACATATCTGTAATTCCAGCACTCAGGAGACTGAGGCAGGAGAAATTCCTAAGTTCAAGGCCAGCATGGAGTTCTTAGTGAGTTCAAGGTCAGCCTAAACCAAATAGTGAGACCTTGCCTTGGAAAGAAGAGGAGAGGAGGGGAGCAGAGAAGAAGGGAGAGGAGAAGAGAAGAGAAGAGAAGAGAAGA
>PVKA01017265.1:0-46110 GCA_004027165.1 Ctenomys sociabilis | reverse complement strand
TATGTAGAAGCACAGCGTTATCTATCCCAACTGTACTGTCTATACACACACAGGATGATTTTTTCTTTCTACAACCCTTCCTTTGTCTACACCTGTCAAAAGTGGGCACTCCGTTGACATTCAACTACCTTAGGTGCTTGAACTCAACACCACAATCCAACACAGTCCAGCATTCTGCAACCATAGGGAGTTATTCAAACTCTTGCAGTATTTGGAAAGCTTTCTACTATATGAAGTAAACAAGTTTTTATGCTATTTGTACTTATCATAGTTACTTTTCTCTCATTGATGGGACTAAATACCTGACACCCCAAATTAAGGAAATAAATACTTGTTTAGTTCTCATGTTGTGGAAGTTTCAGTGCATATTCAGCTGGCTCCAAAGCAGGGTAGAACATGGCAGAAGGCAGCAGTTCATGAGGGCAGAAAACAGCAGGAACAACAAGAGCAAGAAGCAGAGAGCAAGCCTCTTTCACTCTCTTATGCTGTATGCAGGCTGCCCACTTTGAGCAGGCACAGAACTCACACACATACTCCCAGCACTGGACCATGAATCAATCACGGACTCTAGAAGCCTATCCAGTGACTACAAGAGGCTTTGGGGGGACATCTACACACAAATCAGAAGACGTAGTCTTGTCTTCTGAATTTTCACTAATTATAATTAATTTTAGATTAGGATTCTTTAAGTCATTTAGCCCCTGTCTCATTCATTTTTCGTATTCTCTTATTGTTTTTTTAAATTATTCATTCCTAATTACTCACTGGCCTCTTCCCTGTGTTCCAGGTCTGATGTTTAAATTTATTTCTGGGATCTCTTTGTGCAGTCTGGTTCTTTCCTCTGCTAGGCATTTGTTTTATTTATGTCAGCCAGCTTTTTATTTGTGACCTAGCTAGACTTGCTGCCTTTTCTACAGTCCATTATCTGGTTAGTTATATCTTCTTTATACTTCTTTGTATAAGACCTTATTGGTCTTCTGTTTTTATCTCAATATATATCCTTTTCAATAATTGGGTTGTGGACTTTTTTCCTTGATCTCTATGTCCTCTAGGTGAGCTCTAGGAAGTTGAGAGTTTAGGAAACCTTTTTTAAAACTTTGTCTTCCGATGATTTTATTTTTTGACTTGCTTTTTATACAGAAATTTGTGAATTGGTTATGATTGAAGGTTTTGATAATATAAAGACCTCATCAGTTAATGTTTGCTGTTTAGTGATGCACTCTGGATATGGCCAATTATAGGACTTTGGCTCTGTTTCCCTATCCTGCTCCCTCCATTTATTTGCTTGGGCAGCAGCAATGCATTTAGTAAATTAGCCTATTTTCAAAGAATGGGCCATAGTATTGTTAATCAATAAGACTATCTAGATATTTGTAGATAGAAAAAATCCATTAACAATAGCAACTATGTATTTAACAGAATATAGTTCTGTTAAAATTCAGCAACAATAATAGCAAAGACAAACTAAATGTTGACACACCCTAAATAGCAATCATATACCACCTTTACCATAGAAAAAGCCCTCGAATTATATTATGAATACTAACACAACCAAATATTGATCTGCAGTACAAAGCTACTACATGGAATGACTTTATCTCAACTAAGAGTAGAACATTAAGTTTCATATGTCTTAATCATTTTCCTAATAAAGACAGAAGATGCGGAGAACAGGAAATTTGAAAAGTAAAATTTGAAATATTAATAATGGAAGGTGAAAAGGAGAGAGGAGTGAGTATGGAATCCTATTTAGGAAAAAGAAGCTAGCTGATAAATTAGATAACAGTTTAAGAAAAAGAAGAGGAAAAAAAGCAATGTAGAAAAAAGATGCAAGGGGCAAGGAAGATAGCTCAGTTAAATAAGTGCTTGCCTGGCAAGCAGAAAGGGCTTGAGTTCAATCTCCGGCTCTGAAAAAAAAACCCAAAAAAGAAGCAAATAAAACCTAAAAACAGAGAGACTGAGCCCCAAAGACCTCTTTCCCCAAGAAAAAGAAATGAAGGAAAATAAAAAAGGGTGATTCAGTCAACGAAAAGATTTACTCTGTTACTCTGTTGTTTCCTTTTTCTTTTCCTTTCTTTTTTTGCAAAACGGGATGGAGCTCAGGCCCCTGTGCTTGCCAGGGAAGCGATTATTGTACTGCCTCACCTCTCTGGCCCCTACTCTGTGTTTTTAAATGAATGCCATTTTTTTTCTAGGCTCTGAAGTCTTGGAATCTGTGCTTCTCCCATCTTTTCCACCCATTTTCTGGATAAGTGCTGTGAGTCAGGCCTATCATTTCTCCCTGGAGCTGGCAACTCTCCAGAGCTTTCCTTCTCTATGGGACACTGGCCTCGAACTCTGATCAGGTTAACCAGTTGGTTGTCCAGGGATACCTTTGCTGCTCAGAGGGAAGGAGAAATTAAACACATAATGGGCTTGCAGTTTGTAGGTGGCCACTGCCAGGGGCAGAATATACAGGCCCAGAGTTCCCTGAGGTCAAATACTGTGCAGGCCAGGGCTCCTCCCTTCAGTGCCTCCGAACCTGTCAGACCAGTCTGCAGCTTGCTGCCTATGTGCCTGGTTTCAGAGGGTAAAAAATAGATGATGAAAATTAAATGAGTTTGAGCAGTCTAACTTTTACTGTCATGTCTATGGCAATTACGAGATTCTCCAAGTGTAGAGAATAAAGGGATCGTTATGTAGACATTTCCCCAGTGTTCACGTGGTGAGGCTTTTCCAGACATGCCTGGATTTATAGCGTGTGATGCTGGGATGAAGGGTGTGTGATTACTCCATCAGTCCACTGATGGGTAGCACAAAGGGAGCCACAGTCCGTGTAAGACGTGGAAGGCAGAAGGAGAGTACCAGGTTGCTGTTTGTAGCTTGCTGCCTTGCTGCTCCTGCCTCTGCCTGCCATGAACCATTTCTCCTCCGTGATGCCCCTTGGCCACGCACCATCCTGCTTGCAAGTCAGCTAACAATTGACTGAACCTCAAGAACTGTGAGCCGAATAAAACTTTCTTCCTTTAATGTTGGGTTTTGTATATTTTGTCTCAGCAATGAGAAAAGTGATGAAGACAGGAAGAATGTAGCTAAGGTTCATGTACCCACCACAGTACTTTATTACAGCCAAACATTTCAGAGGGAAACCAGTTCTTATATTCATTCCCATTATTCTTTACTCACTAGTGAATTTAGCATGCACCCTACACATTTACTTTTATGCTTTGAGATATAAAATATGTACATATACATTTGTACATTTGAGGTACACATATACACTTACATAGATGTATATTACACTTATAATAAGATACTCATGTCTATAAACTATGTAGTGTTCCACTGTTACACGCTTATATGTTTTTGCTACTACATGCTTTCAAGTTCCATGGGAAAATCTTCATGATGTACATATTAATCTTTCTTTCTTTTTTTTTTTTTTTTTGTCTTTTTGAGACAGGGTCTCAGTCTGCAGTTCAAGCTGGCCTTAAACTCACTTTGTAGCTCAGGCTGGTCTCGAACTCACAACAATCCTCCTGCTTCAGCCTCCCGGGTGCTGGTATTACAGGCCTGCGCCACCACACCTGGCCATATTAATCTTTCTTACAACATTGCTTTGCGATTATATTCATCTGGTCCACACAGGTAGTTCTGCATAGCAGGGCACAGCACACTTTTCCCAGAAAGGGCTAGATAATGAAAAGTCATGAAGGCTCTAGCATATCTACTTAACTCTGCTATGACAATGTAGGATCAGCCTGAGACTGTGGGCAGAAATGACTGTTTTCCAATAAAACTTTGCCTGAAAAAATGAACAATGGGCCAAACTTGGCCCTTGGGATATTAGTGACCAAACCATATTGCACAGTATTTCATTGAAAGGATATGACACAATAGATTTTTTGATTTGTTTTCATCATATTGGTTAATTTTATGTGTCATCTTGGCTAAATTAAAGGATATTTGGGTAGTTAGCAAAGCATTATTTCTGTTTTTGTGTGTGTGTGTGTGTGTGTGTGTGTGTGTGTGTGTGTGTGTGTCTGTGAGTGCTGCTAGAAGACACCAGAATTTTAGTCAGTGGGCTGATGAAAGATTGGGCTTCAATGTAGATAGCCACCGTCCAGCAGACCAAGGGCTCAGATCGGACAAGTGTATAAAGAAAAGGTAAATTTTCTATGTGCCTTCTGTAGCTGTACCTCAAGGATTTGCATCAGAAGTCTCCCTAGATTCTCAGGTTCTCATCTGATAGAGGGTTAGAGCACCGACTTTCCAGATGTAAGGCCTGGCTCAGACTTGGACTGAGCCACACTATCAGCTTCTCTGGGTTTTTAGATTTCAAAACAGCCGGCTGTAGCTCCTCTCTGCTTTAACAATCATGTGAGCCAGTTCTTATTATCTGTCTATCTATTATCTAACATCTATCTATCTATCATTACCTATTAATTCTGTCACTCTAAATAATACACATGATAATACACCTTCAGGTACTCAATCATTTTTGTCTCAATCACTTGGTACTATAGTAAAGAATTTTGGTATTATAGGAAAGAATTTCCTGTGCTCTTGTGTAAGAAATCCTTTAGATCAACGCCGTTAATCCTGTAATATGCTTATGAGTCATCTGCAGATCTTGTTAAAATACCAAAACAGTAGAGCAGAAGGAATCATGAAATTCTCACAGGCTCCGGGTAGACAAAGACTACAGGTTCATACAATGTATTTAAGAAAGCACCCTGGACTCTAGCACTAGATGTGAAATTGCTCAAAACTATTAAACAGTGAAAAATTGCTTCTCCTGATAATTAAACCATTTAACTCCAATACCAGTACAGTATATGTCAGTTTTAATTATCATACATTATTTTCAATTGTCAAATTTTAAGACTTTTTATATGACACTAATTTGAAGAGTATGAAACTGTAACTTGTTTAAATTTGTTCTTTTCTAAAAACTGAAAATTGAACATCTTTTTATTTTTGTTATGTTTTGGTCTTGTATATGCATATATTGTTTATTTATTTTTTATTTTTCTTATTGATCTGTACTAATGCCTTTGAAATTCTGCACATTAACATTTTGCTGCTGTGTTTTTTGCAAATATTTTCTCCAGTCTGTTCCTTCCTTTTAATGTTTCTTTCTTTTAACCTTACTGTTCAGAATATCTTAATTTTAATATGCCATAATTAGATTATTTTTCCTTTATAGTTGGCAGTTTAGAACTTTAGAATCTCTTCTTAACTCCCAAACTCAAAGGGCAATTTTGTCTTATTCTTTTCTCTAAATAATGTAAAGTATATGATTTTGCATATATATCTTCACTTACAGAATCAATCTTCTGTCTTGACAGAAACCCATCCTCCAGCATCACTGAATGAGCAGCTCACCTCATCTGCATTGACTGAGAGTGCGGTCATTGTCACTATCATGTTTCAATCTACTCTGATTTTTTATTGCTTTCCATGTGTACAGCATGGTTTTATTTACTGTACCTTTGTAAATTTTTGTTTGATAAGTTGCTTTCTTCAAAATAGTCTTGATAATTTTAAATGTTTACTTTTTAGTTCCTCTGTTAACTATAAACACACACTGGTAAGTCTGCATAACTACATCTACATACAACTCAGCAAAATTTTATGGACTGTATATATTTATAAAATAAGCAGATAAATTGAGAAAAAATAGGTTTTCTAGCATCTCAAAAGGCCTCACTCTGTCCAGAATTTGTCACTAATATCTCACCCCAGGAGAAAATAACAGCATGAATCTACTATCAGTGTACAAATTAGTTACATATTGATTATTTCAATGCTTTATGTTAATAGAAATATAAAGACTATGTATTTACTATTCACCGATTTCCAGTTTTCAGCTATTATTAATCATACACCATGAGCACACTTATACATATCTTGGGGTGAACAAAAGAATTGTAATTTTGTTACTCTAAGTGTGCCAGTGATCCATTCTTGGTCTACAAAAATTCTCTTCTTGAACTACAAAGAGATCATTGGCAGTAAGTATTTAGAAACACTAAAAAAAAATTTGATACAGTATTTTCAAGTCTTTATTAAATCTAATAATTTGTAAACATTGGAAGTTCTTAAGTTTTCATTTTAGTTTTCAGGTAATTCATTTTATTGTATTTATACAGATTTATGGAAATGACCAATAATCACAACAACAAAACACAGTCCTTCACAAAGAAACTATAAGAAGTACTGTTTCAAAATATAAAAGAAAAAGAACATGCATTTTCAAACCATTGAACAAAAGATTTCTTCCTAAATTTGCCTGATTGTTGTTAGTGAAATAGAAAGTGTTTTTGGTAGTCTGGCCTTTAGTGATGTCACAATGTACACTTGTTAATATTTTGTGAGCTTTGTCTGAAATACATTGCTTGACTAATAACATCTACTTATTTTTATCAAACCCTTTACATTAGTAAATTAATGAAAAATTGCTCACATACATGGACATAAATTTATTAGCATAAGTCACATACATATTTACTGTACTTACCTATTAGATACATTGTAAGACAGGTACAAAAAATAAAAAGTAGAAAGACTAAGTTCAAAAGGTAAATGCCCATGAAAACATAGTTAAGCATTTCCTTCCTGTCCCCTTAGGTAGCACACACTCCTACTTTGGAGATTTCTACTCTCAGTCTTTTTCTGGAAAGACCTATGCAGTGAAGCTGTGCAGCACTGAGCTTCTGATGAAGCTGTGAACTCCAGCTTTGTAGTGCAACAACAGCAAAGGGCAAGACATTTAGAAATGGGTGTGACTAAATTCACAAAACTATAAAAACAAGTAGTAAGCCACATGTGTCCCAAGAAGCATAGTTTGCTATCTCCCTTTGCCCTAGACTTTACAGAAAAGTAACATCTATGCTAAAAAGCACTAGGTGATCTACTAGAAGCCAGGAAAACTAAAATCCTTCCTCCTTTCCTTTCTTCTTCCCTTCTTTTTTTGGAACTAACATAATCTTTCTGTATGAAGAAACCAAGGCTCAATGTGAAGACTTCCCCAGTCAGCTCAGTTAGGAAATTTTGTCATATATAATAGTTTATCCTTACTACCACACCACCTTGTACTTATCATAAAGTTATTGCATTTAGTAACAACTGTATTAAGCTGTTTACTGATTAAGAACATGCTGAGCCAGCAAATTGTGGTGTTCTCTGGCTCACTTTTTCTCCCTTAAATATTGTATCATTTCATTCAAAACTATTGTACTGTGTTTAGGGCTCAGAAAGCTTAGCCAAATCATTTCTGACTAGCTCAATGGCTAAAAGAACTTCAGAAGACATATTTTTAAAATATCAACCATTTGCTTTCAGAAAAGCCTTGAAATATTGGCAGGAATTCAGACTACAAGCAGAAGATATTCTCAGGGGTTGCATTTCAGTAACTGTACTGAGTATTAATGATCCACTCAAGTGTTTAAACATGCACAGTCGATACATTATGCAAACAACATCCCGGCCAAAGGCATGCAGGAAGCTCTCATACACACTACTCTTAAGAAACAAAGCCATGATTAATTCATAGCCAAGGACACAACTAATGTTAGCAGTAAATAAATCTTGCCTGGGGGGTCAGCAGATCAAAAACGATGCTGCTACTTGGATGTGCTCAAGGACACTGACTAGCATGTCTTCATTTGCTCTGCTCTGGCACAGAGCACAAGGCCTAGCATGGAGGGCAAGGAAGTGCTTCTGGTTTGAATGAATGAATGAATGAATTACACAGCTGCAAGAGACTGGATTCTCTACAGAGACATCTTAGATTTGTTCTAAGTATTGTCATCTTTTTATTTCTTCCAACTGCTTCATTAAGACTCCTGAAAATAAAGGAGAGGATATCATCAGATGAATTTATTTTTTCTTTTTTCAATGTGTTTAGTATAGGGTCCACAGAGTCTACAGGGTCTCACTACATAGATCGGACTTGTAGTGATTCTCCTGTCTTCAGCCTCCCAAGTGCTGGTCTTACACGAGTGTGCCACCACCCAGTCTCAATCCCCAGCTCAGTGTGCCCCAGGGGCAGGGCCTGCAGGGCGCACTGGGAATCAAACCCTGGCTGCTGGGCTCTGCCTAAGCAAGCATTTTAGTCTGCTAAGCTATCTGGTCAGCTCTGAATTTCTTAAATAATGATAAAATTCTACAAGAAGAAACAATGACATCGAGAGTCACATCATTAGTCACTTAACACTGTGTATTTCCTGGCCAAGAGTTTACTAACAGATAAAATTTACAAATATTTTCCACATCTCAATAGTACCTTTTCAAAAACACAAACTTGTTATTCTAAAAGTTGTTCTCACATCAGATTTCTAAATTTATCTTAGCTTTAAAACAAAAAATAAAGGCTTCCCTTTGCAAATTTGTATAACAAATTTCATGGGGGGATCAACCCCCAAATATCTTATACATATTTCCACTAGGGTACTCATTTTCACCCTCTGTGACCCTTCACAGCTGCCCAGTAAGAATCAATTTAGAATACCTAGGGGACAAAAATGCTGCTCCTTACCCCTCACTCCCTCTACCAAGGGATACTTTCTTGAAATTCCTTTTAACAAGGCACCATAACTTCTATCCAATAAAAATATTTAAAACTCAAACATCATGGAAAGTTACAAAATGAAACTGTTAGCTTAGATTCACATTAAGGGATAAATAGCCTTACCTGATCATTTCTAGAGAGTAGATTCTGGTGGTTATAGTCTCAGAGAGAAAAGGCAATAGGGAAAAATGAAACAAATATTGCCTAATTTATACTGAACTGCTTGATGCTTCCCTACTTTTGAATTTAGTACACATTTCTCCCAGATTAAGTCCCAGAGATTTTTTTCCCCTTGCATTTACAATTCCAACCACCAACAGTGGTACTTGACCACCTGAGCCTTAGCTAACCAGACTTCTGCTGTTTCCTCTATCTGCTTGCATTTGTGTTCTTAGAAGTCATATAATACATTTCTGACTGTGTCCACTGCATGTCTCAGTGAAGCAGCTATAGATAGGATAAAATATTAGACAAGAGTCTTTTTAGATAACTGTGGCCCTACTGATTAGTAAAGAACTCCAACTTTCTCTAAAGACAATGTGATCAGTCCAGTATGCCTGGAAATGGGTGCTGACATGGCAGCCAGGAGTTTTACCAAGGAGCACTCTTGAAATCCACCTCTGGAATGGTTGAGGATGCAGGTGAGGGATGCTTGAAAGATACAAGTGAAGTGTGGTTTCAGTAAATATCTCAGCCCACACAACATGTCTCTTCAAACAGGAGACCAGGAACTGAGATGATCCTTCTGAATCGTCCTGAACTGAGGCAGAAAACACTCTCTTCATAAGCCAGCACTAATTATCATTGAATGGAGTCTATGCCTGCAAAGGGCGTCCTCCTGGTCAAGCCACTCCTCCTCACCTGAGCTAAGTCCCAGAGAAGGGGGTCAGCTAAGGGCCATGGCATCCCCTGTAAGTCTCAGTTCTTTTATGTACAAGCACTGAAAGTAAGGCACTGAAAACTCAGGGCCTCTGGTACAGCGATTATGAAACCTGGAATTTGCTCACCACAAGCAGCTGGTCCCCACACCTGGAGTTTTTAATGCATTGGCTCTGGAATTATAAGTGAGTCCCATGCTGACACTCCTGATCCAGGGGGTGTGAGCGGCTTCAGTGTCTCACCAGAGTCTTATCACATTGAGTAATCGCTCCTCATCCTTGCCTCTCAGCCACCACAAAAAATTTGGAAAATCTCCCCTTCATCCACTTGGGCAAACCCTTTCCTCAATATACAGCCATTTGCAAATTCTACATTTTCCAAGGCGGCTGTTGCTCAGGGAAGAAAATATGGATGATCTCCACTTCTTCCATGACTGTTTCCTATTATTTGGCCTTGGATTTCTTTATCATTATGGACAGGATTTTAGAGATTATAGGACTACACACGTTCTTTTGAAATGGGAAACTAATGGCTTCTATTGCACATTCAATCTCAAAATTTATGTTGGAACTAAGCACACTTAATTAAGACTTTTCATGCTTGCTGCAGTTTTTGTGGTGGCTGAGACAGGCCAGGGATAGGGATCCAGGTTTTAGAAATACATTTCATTTTTTTGAATTCAAATTAAGCAATCAATAAGTAAATACCAAGATAGGCAGCAATAATTTGGTCACAACCTTTCACTGTTCTCCTAAAGTCATAGTATTTCACAGAAGTATTTAAAGTAGGACTTACTTTGTCATGGTCTTCTATAGTTCTTTCAGTGGATGCAGACTTTTTTTTGAAACATATACATTTATTCAGATTTTCAGATGTAAGCACTAAATCTGAAAAAAAGAAAGTTTGACAATTAAGATAAAAATTAACTTTCCTTTTTATAGAACCTGAGAACCACAAAAAGCCCTCATTTTTTTTCTAGTAGAATCAAAATAGTCTCACGATTTTTCAGCATGACCAAGATTAATATCACATAATCTAAGGATATTGGCTTCTGTTGAAATGAATATCAAGATTTATTGATCTGTGGAATAAATATTATCAGAGGTGAAACTGAGGTTAATAACAACCCTCAAGATACACTACATCTTCATATTTGCTGAAATAAAAAGTCAGCTTATTATTGGTCATATGTACATTCAAAAACATCTTTAACCAAAATGCTCTGGAAACCTCTTTGCTGTGACAAATTGTAACCAAAAAGCTCTGGAAATCTTTTTGCTGTGACAAACTGTTTAAATATATGATGAAATTTCCATTTATATTAACATTCTCTGGGTACTAAGGCAGCCAGAAAAGCAAAAAATTAAACACTCTCTCTAGGCAGAGCAGCAACCAATCAAATGACAGTTATTTATTTGCATATGAAATTCGATTGGAAGACTGAACCTAACTAGCATCTAACCTGGTTTAATCTCCCTAATTTAGGCAGTGCATTCATTTCACTTACACTAATATTCAGCCAAGCAATAATCCAGGCTTTTCTCTTTATACAAAATAAAACTTTTCAACCTACCAACTTCATTCAGATCTAAATAAATATGGTTATTGTCATCAACAAAATTTTATAAACTAATGTGTATTAAAAATATTTTTTAAAAAGAAATATTATGTGAAGAAAATAAGAGATTTCTAGGATATGGTGCTAGAGGGCCAAGGCTGGAATTCTGGCTCTACAAATATGTGCTGTGACGTTAAACAAGTCACTTGTCTGCTCTGTGCTTGTTTCCTCATTTTTAAAGTGAAAGTAACAATGGCACCTATGTCTCCAGGTTGTTGTGAGGATTAAATGCACTGAGATGTGTAGAGCACTTTATTTTCAGAGCATGATGAGGGACAAATAATTTATTCCCTGAAAAGTTCTAGGGGAAAGAGATCTTTAAGATCATGTAGCTAGAAGTCTCAAATCTTTGGTGTTTTCATGGGTAGCCTGAACCATTAGCTATTAAGTGTTGGTAACTATTGATGCTTATTTAAATTTGAATTCATTTGCCACAACTGAAAGTTCAAGAGATTCCATGTAAAATGATAAGGATGCACTGCTGTTCTTAAAACTTGGGAAGACACATCCATGATGAACTCAGGTTCTCCGAGACCAAAGTCGCGAGGCATGATGGACAGCCAGCTGACTGCCCAGCAAGACCAGGTGCCTTGCCCATTTCACTAGACTCAGCGTTTGCCACGGTCCCCACCACACACTCTAAATCCACTGAGATGTCTGGCCGGCCCTTGGTTTCCTTTGTCATAGGTGTCTCTAGCTATAGTGTTACAGCTGCCTCAGTGTCCAAACTGATTAAAAATATTTATCTGTCATGGTCATCTGAGGAAGCACCAGAAGCTCCACATCTCATATCTATGCAGAAGATGGAGGTGAATGAACCATGTTTTTGTGACCCACTTTCTATTTGCCACAATGGGCAAAACATTATATATATATATATATATATATATATAATTTTATTTATATATATATAATTTTATTTATATTATATATATATAAAATATATATATATATTTTTTACCATGCTTCTAATGACACTCATGAAAGAAGACTTCTATAACATATTCAAAGTAAACCTGAACATTTTTAGAGTAATTCATAGCAATGTGTCTTTTACTGTAGTGATTTAAAAACTTATCGAATGCTTATTTTGATCAAATTTAGTATCTGCCATCATTCACCCCAGGTGCTGATGTTTTGTGTCCTCAATGTTCTTCTCTCAGTTAACAGCTCACATGAAATAGGAAATAAAAATTCCTACTCTCTTGTTGATTCTACTTCTAGTAAGGTAGTTTGGGTTTTTATATTAACTGGTACTCATTTCAATTTGCTATTTAACCTCATATTTTTCCTCCTTCTCCACTTCAAGGAATAGGGGCTTTCACCACTTCATCTAAGGAGAAGCAGCTACTACACGGCAGGCATTGCTTAAAAGTTGGATATCAGATTTTGGCTATCAAAGCGCTGAACTAACCAAGAATTTTGCTGGTCAAACATCTTTTTCAGAAGAAAAGCCTGAAAATATTGAGAAGGAGAAATTGTCTTGACAGAATTAAGAAGGGAGAAGATAGGAAACGGGGCTTTAAGTTCCTAGGCAGAGGGGCCCTGCACTACTTCCTCAAAGACCCAGGAGGCAGCAAGATAAGATGGGAAAGGTGTGACGGGAGGGCGGAAGGGCTCTCCAGGCAGCAGATTTTAGGTTTCCCTCAGAACTTCGTGTTCCTCGTCTGAGGCCACCTGCCAGAGACCCACAGATCAGAGCAAACTAAGACGTCCTGCGGTAAGACGCCCAGCATGTCCCCAGTGTCCCCTGCAGACAAAGCAGCAGCTATACAGGTGTGCAATAGCGCTTTTGACATTAGTTTCCTAAGAAATTTCCTGCAATGCTTGTCAGAGAAAAAACAAAATGCTGGACAGTGTTGGAGGCTCTGGATGCACTGGGGAGAGTTGAGTGAAAACTGGTGAGGGTTTTAACATTGGCGTTTCCTGTGTGCCTGTGTGTGTGTTACTTGAGCATGAGCTGATCTAAGGTCAAAATCCAAGCACCTGAGTGATTCAGATGTGAAGCTAGGCTCAGCAGTGCACCACCGACATCTGAGAATGAACTGAACCCCCATTCAGCAACCATATCTGACATCCCTTGCAAAGCCTGACTCCCCAGGAGTCCTGGCTGTCCAGGATAGCCACAAAGAAGGGCTTTATCTTTGTCCTCTCCATATCCTTCATTTGTGTAGCTCATTTCTCTTTCTCCTACATCTCCGTGCTGACAAGGTCTTGCCAATTTTGTCAAGTTTGACTACAGTCCCTCTGGCCCATTCCCTTTTTCCAATCTTTTCTATCCCTGCCCTTGTCACTGGACTCAGAGTACCTCTCCTCCTAGGACTCTGCCTTGCCTCCTGGTTTTCAGTCTTGTCCTCCAGTCTAGTCTCCAGGTAACCTCCAATCAGTAGCTCAGCCTTGTGCAAATCAATATGTTTAAAATTATATTGTCACTTCCCCAGTGTAGTTTTCTCTGTTATCTCTCATGTTCCTGAAGCTTTAGGCTTTTCTCTTTCATCTTCAGCCTCTGAGACTCATGTCCACTCCACTGTTTTTCTGTCCTCAGTGCTTTGTTTGTGTGATCCCTCTGCCTAAAACACCCAGCCCACTCTGTTCTTTCATCCTTTCCTACAGGTCCCACTCTTGACTTTCCTGTAAGTCTCATAAATCCTCACTTCCTCTCAATATTTGACCAGCTTTTCCAACAGATGGATCTGCTACCTCCCCCTAGTGCTTCCGGTCATTCACTTCAGGGCTTTCTAAGCACTCATTCCCGTCCCTGTCCCCATAGTGGAATATGAGTTCTACCAAGACTAGGACCACTTACATCTTTATTCCTACAACCTAGTAGTTTCAGTTTAAAAATGAGTTCTAAATGAATTTTGATTGAAACCATGGCATGTGAAATGCATATGTACACAGTCTCCCTCACCCCCTCTTTCCCTATAGATTAAGGAATTATGTTGGGAGATGTAACTCCTAGACATCCAATGCCCCAGTTGAACTGATGCACATGCCTTCCTTAACAAGAGCAAGGATTAAAGATTTAAAGAGCTGGGATAAAGCACGAGTAAGTTCGCTGAGCAAAAAGAAACTGAAGTATAATGTAAGGTTGTTCCTAGAAGCAAGAAAGCAAAACAAACAAATGTAAATCATCTGATGACAGAGAGAGAGAGAAATGCTTTTTATTTTTTTGCAATTGTGGACTCCTAGCCTGCGCTAGATACTTTAGATGGGCTAACTTATAGTATCGATGACAGTCTTCTAAGATAGATAATTTTGTCCCCTGCAAATGATAAAATGGAAGTTGAAAGAGCATACACACTACAGCTTCATGTAAGCAGCTAGGTAAGAGACGAGATATGAATCCAGGCTTGTGCGAGTCCAACTTCCAGTTCTTTTCTGCACATCCTGTTGCTCCTGAAGATACACATGATACACTCTACTCTTAGTTCTTTCTGGGAGCACAGGAACAAAAATAGAAGGCGCAGTTACAGACCCCCTGGTGCCCATCACCACCATAAGCACAGCAGTGTTTGGCATGCACATGGGACTCGTACATATCCTGATATGCACGTCACTTAGTCCACATCACAGTCTTATGAATGAAATACTATGGTATTCTCATTCTACACATGAACCAATTAAGGATAGCGAGCATATACACTGACCAAAGCCACACAGATTATAACTGAAAAATAAAGAACTGACAGCCAGGCTGAGTGGATGCCTTTAGCTATTCTGTCCCTAAATATCTTCATGTGGGACACAGAAGATAGCACAAAGAACCTAGTAGAAAAAAATGCAGAATTCACATAGACTTTTCCTAGGTACTCTATGAGCTTCCGCTATAACTTTCAGAAGAAAAAACTAGAGGTAGGCATCACTACCCCACTGCACAGATAACCTTCAAAAGACCTTCAACTTAGATCCTGGAAGAAGGCTGTAAGTCATATCATAATAAATTAAACTGTTGCATGCAGTAGAGTATGATAAGTTGGGATGGATTCCTGGAAAATAGATTCAACAAAAATATTAAAATAATCATAAGAACTTATGAAAGGCACATTAATATGAGTTTTGGTGAACATTTCTTATGTTAGATACAACATAACTTTGGTTTCTGTGTGTACTTGTCTTGTTGACATGTATTAAAATGGGAATCAATGAAGTTTAGGTGGAAGATACATTGTTTTCCCTGGAGGACTTCTCAAGTGCAGCCACAGACATATGTCATTGCTCTAGACGTATTAGACTAGACCTAACATTGAGAGTGACTTACCTCAAATTTTTTTTATTCTATCTCAGGATGAATGACTGGAAAATTTTAGCATAGTAAAAGCCAGGAGAAACGGTTTCTACTGCACCGTTTCTTCCAGTGATGTTTTTTCCCCTTCTGATCTTCTATTTCAATGGGTCATTTGACAATGACCTCCACCTGATATGTTAATGTTAGTAATCTTTACAGTTCTCAATGACTACACTCTTGCTTAGGCACTTTGGATTCTAATACACACTACTAAAAATCCAGGCATTTTTAGTGATGGGATGCCATTATTTTGGAAACTAAATCACCCAAGTCTAGAAATTATTTGTATATTAATTGCCTATTTAGAAAGTTCTCAGCTACGTTCAAATTTTGTATTTAAAAAAAAGTTTTCTTATTAAAAAAGCACTTTTCTAAAACTCTAAAATCCTCAAGAAGAGGAAGAAAATGACAACTGATAAAGTAAACCTTCACTCACAGGAATAATTCTTATCTAGTACAAGGGCTCTCTGCTCAAGCAGCACATAAATCTGACAGGTTTGCCATTGGAACAGGTAACCCTGCTTGAAGTATCTACCAGTGCAAGACAAAAATCCATGAAGACAGAGATGAACCTGAGATATTCTTTCAGAAAAAATATAGCTCACTCCTCTTTCTCTTTATATATGTTCTTTTCTTAAATGTTGATTTAAAAAAAAATCCTCTAAATATGAGAAACAATTATATAATTATTTGAAAACTTAAGAAAACATAGTTCTTATATGCCTTGAGAGACCATACAAAGCCATTTTAGCAGCTAGAAAATGTGCACAAAAATAGGTCCATAGGGCTGGGGAGGGAGCTTGGCAGTCTAAGCACCTGCCTGGCAAGTGCAAGGACCCAGGTTCAATCCCTGGTTCCACATACCATGTCACTGTGCCAGCCACCATATAGGAGTGGTGGCACACATCTTTAATCCCAGTGCTGAGGCTGAGACAGGAACATCCCTATGAATGCAAGCTTCATAGTGAGACCCTGCACCAAATAATTAAGTAAAAGAGTTATTTATATGCCATAATTCTGGCATTTTCATGTATTGTGTTATTTTTATATTTAAAGTGAGGGAAATATTCTTTGAATTATTAAAGCTTATTTCTCCTTTCTCATGAAATTTTCAATCATGTTTTGCCAGTTAATTTGATAGCACTTATATATGCAATGCATTTACAACTTTCTAAATATTTTATGGTTTTTTGTTTCTGTATTAAAGATACTTATTGATTTTATTATGAGTCCTGGGCATGTTTAAAAAGATAGTAATGATGCCGTTATTAGTTACATTAATTCCAAAAATGCTATAATTGTCCATCAGCAACAGTCAAAATTCTGTTAATAAGAGAAGTTTTTGTTCTTTTTAGTCAAAAAGAAATTCAAAAATGAGATCATGCTGGCTGAAGTTAATGTAAGTCACCTACATGTCACTTAGAATTAAATTTTAGAAAAAATTCTCAAATCTTAATATGCACTGAAATCATCTGAAGATCTTTTTGAATTTAAACTGTGATTTACTAGGTCTCAGTTTGGGCCTGAGATTTCCAAAATGTGAACAAATTCCCTCATAATTGTGACAGTGCCAGTGGCAAAGCTGTTCTGGAGTCCTACACACCATAGAACATAAATTTAGTCATTTTCAAAGAAATGCTGGGAAATCCCTAGGAGATGAAATTTTCTCAATTCTTATGATTTTAGGGAATTGAAGGGGCATCTGTGACCATCAAGGTAGGATAAGACAAGTGGGATGGAATTTGTCTTAAAAGTTGGCAGAAAATTCGGGTTTATAAGGGGAAAAAATACCCTGGTTTCTCTTCACATTGTAGAAATTTTTCATCTTTTATAAAAAAAAAAAAATGAGTTATGACATCTTGAGAAAGGAGATCCAGGGCACTTTCTGGCTGTGGTGTGAATAATGATTTGAAATCAGAGCAGCTGGCTACCTGGCAGAGAATGTCATCAGTAGATTTCTAGCTCCAAATAAGGTCACAGACTGTCCTACTAATCTGTTTCGAAACTGTCTCATTGCTATTTCTCAATAAAATTAATAAAGAAAAAAATAAGGCCACTGAAGGATAATGAAGGCTGAGCCAGAGCTGTTTGTTGGGTTCCTTGGTGCGGCCTCATCCCCAGGAAGCCTCAAGCCCTGGCCAGGCATGGGACCTGTACAGCAGCAGAAGAGAGCCAGGCCCTGTCCACCATGGCCTCCTCCAGGATGCTTGTGCTGATGCAGCAGGTCAGCTGAGCCGCACGGCAGTCTCTGCTCTCATGGCCCTGGTCTGCTGCATCACCAACAGCTATTTCTGGCCTGGGTCTTCCCTTCAGACTCATAGCTCCCTGAGGGCAGGGGCTGCACATGACTGTCCATCGTCCATATGGAACTTGGCACAGTAGTTAGTGGACACTGACCCTAACTCAGTGTCCAGGAAATGAATAAAACTGAGAGCATAGCTCTGGACCTTTCTTTCGTGTGACAAGTCAAGGGTTGACCTGGAAGAAACTCTGTAGCTATGCTCCCGGAGCCAGCCACCTGCTTTGCTCTTTTTCTTTGCCCTCAGTGTTAGAACATTGGGTTTTCATGCCTACCCTATACCCTCAGACTCAGTGTAACCCACCATCGCTCACACCAGCCTCTCTCATTCAGTGCAGGTCTCCTCCCTGGATTAGGACACAGACTTTATCAAGCACTGACACCAGAAAATCTCCTCTGCATTCAGATCTTCCTAGTGATGAAGAAAACATATGCTCAGATAACTGCATGCATTAAGTTTGTTGAAAGAAAATAAAAGAAGGGCAGATGAAGAAAGTAGGAACCTTCCTGGTCAGTGGGGCAAGGCTTCTGGCCCCTGAGTGCCCACAGCTGGGATAACCAACAGGAAACAAGGTAAAGCTCATACTTGCTCAGGGAGCAGCAGAAATGCCGATCTCCCCACTCACTAGCCCTTCTCTGTTATGCAGGAGCCCATGGCTCTCTGCAGCTACACTGATTGTCAGTCAGTGGCAAAGGGCAGGAAGTTCATACATGCAAGAAGCAGCCTCTGTATGCAGAACCACCAGGCAATCAGGGACACCTCATCAAATTCATTCAGAAAAGCTGTAATGAGATAGAGTACGAAGAGCTCATTCCGTAGTCTTTCACGCTCTCAAATTTTGAACCCCACATCCCTACCATTCATATGCTGTCATCTTACCTTAGTCTGCAGAACAGATGAAGTCCTCCATATATGACCCAACTTCACACGAAAGACCTACAAGGACTTTGCAGACATAATCTCTGAGGATCCTAAGTGCCTTAAAAGAGTTCATTACATAAATATTACAATATTATGTTTTCTTTTTTGATATTATCATGTAAGTATGCTATGGGTTACTAACTCCCTTGACTGTAGCCACAGCATTTCTGTGACTATGATATTTGGGCTCAGGACTACTATGGTGACAAAATGTATACCTTTGATTATCACAGGCCAGAGTGGAGATCAATACTAAGAAAGGCTATATAATTCCTCTTACCATGTTAATATCAGAGAACTTCATGCTTTATACAGATTAGAGGTTTATAGAAGCTCCAGTAGAAAGAAGTGGGGACAAGTTGGTTCTTCCCATGGCAACTTGAAATGTAAGCCATGTGAAATGCACGGGACATTCTCTCCGATTTCACAGTCACGTGTTTATGTTGAGATCGGCAATTTAGTTCCAGCAAAACAGCAACATCCATCACACCGAATTTGTGCTGTCAGTTTGATTTCTTATGATCTCATACTTTTTTAAAATTTAATTTGTAATTTGTCTAGGTTTCATGCCTCTTAAAGAAAATAAGCATAGGAAATTTATTAATATTTTGGGGTTTGTATATGTTTAAGTAAAATTCTAATGAAAACAACTTAAGCCAAAATTGGAAGCTAAGAACTTTCCCCTTTTAAGAGAGCATTCATTTATTAGCCAATTTTAAGTGATTTGAGGGGATAGCCTTTAGGGCTGTTAACTCTATAGTTGTAAATACAGTTACATTCTTTGTCAAAACAAGGAGAGGGGAACACATCGTAAGCCAAGTGTGGTGGCAATACTGTAATCTCTGTAAGACTGAGGCAGGAGGATTACAAGTTCAAATTCACCCTGGGCAACTTAGTGACTTAATGAGACCCTTCCTTAAAATGAAAACTTTCAAAAAGCAGGCTAGAAAACTGGATGTGGTGGTTCATGCCTGTAATACTACCTCTTCGGAGGCTGTAAGCAGGCAGATCACTATTAGCCTAATCTAGTAGTGAGACCCTGAATACCCTGTAGCACATCCACAGCAAGCACCTTCCCTAAATTACAAAAAAAAAAAAAAGAAAAGAAAAGCAAGCTAGAGATGTAGCTCTGTACCGGGCCCTGGTTTAGTCACCAGTCACATGTGCACACAGGTACACCCACCCCCCCCACACACACATACACACACATATACACACACACACACACAAAGACACATGACTGACTTCAAAGTCTTCCTCAGTGGGAGACCATGCTATGTCTGTCCTAGAACCCCTTTCATAGGCCAGCATAGCTATCCCCAAACTGCTATCATGGATGTCTATGAATGATCATAGCTGCCTCCTCCCTCTGTGGAGAATTAGCCTCAGAAGAAAGCTACACTACAGTCTTCCTCCTCAACCATTTGGCTGATGGGAGAGCACAGAAAGCCAGTCCTCTTGCTCCGAGGGGTCCTAGCTCTGGGCTACAGTTCATGTTCCAGAGCTCCCGTGGAATCGGGCCAAGGCGTGACTCCAGATGAGACCACAGCTCTGCTCAGAACCTCTGCTGTTTTACTTCATTTACCCTCTCCCTCATCAGAGCACATCCGCAGCATGTACCCAAAGTCCTGCCTTACACTCCGCTTCTAGGAAACCACAGTTAAGACACTCTCCTAAGCTGCAGAAAACCTGCTGGGCATAAAGAGGGGCTGCTTAGTACACATGGATTCTTTGTGTGCACTTAAGTCCTTTCTTCTCTCGCTATTACCAGGAATAAGAGACATATCTCTTTCCCTAGAACATGGTAGAAAATAAACCCAAATGGGATTTAATTACTAATCAACTCTGAAAGTTTGAATATGATAATTTCTGACTTGCACATTGTGTGAAAAATCTCAACATTAGAATGCCTCCTTTAAAATACTTCTAGGGACCAGGGAGACAGTTCAGCAGTCAAGGACCTGGGTTCTATCCCCAATTCCACATGCCATGCCAGTCCTATGCAGAGCTGTCCACAAAAACCAGGCATGGTGGCACATGCTTGTAATCCCAGCACTGGGGAGGCTGAGACAGAAAGATCACTAGGAGTCTGATCTGCATAATGAAATGTATCAAATAAATAAATGAATAAAGATTTAAATAAAATAAAATAAATACTTCTAGATTTCCAGTCAAATGGCTGCTGTTCTGGGTTCAATTATGGGAAACTTTCATAAATTCTGAGACATCAGTATCGCCTCAGGCACTCAGTGGGAGAGCAAAAGGAGCAGCCTTTGGTCCTTGGCACACATGGACCCACAGCCAGTCACTCATCCTTGCCCGTAGGGACCATTGCACTGCTCCTTGGAGTCAAGTTAGTATGGGAGCATGAGAGATGGACCCTGGCTGCCAGCTTCCATTATGTGATGTGTTATTTCGTAGATCTTATAGGAAGAGACATTTTTTTCCTTTCTTGTCCTTCTGCAACATTCCCCATTCATTTCTTCTCCTAGGAAAAACAACAAAGAAACTCAGGCAAATTAAACTGAGTTAATAATACACATAGTTATCAACTTTTGAGCACTTCTTTCATGTCAAGTGCTTTCCAAAAAGCTTAGGGATCATTGTCTTACTTAACTCTCATGATTGCCCTGTGAAGTGAACGTTCTCTCTCTTCCAAGCTGGGAGTAATCTTTCTCATGTTCTGAAGGTAAGGAAGCTGTGCACATGTAGCAGGTCCACAAAACTGTTGCTGTGTTGGTATCCACGTCTTCCATCTTTCTCTTCCTGCCTGGGCACTTGATTTCCTCCTAATGGTCATGAAATGACTGGTATGTCTCTAAGCACCACATCTGCAGAAAGGAGGTGTCAAAGGCCATGTCGTTTCTCTAGTGTTGATTTATTTAAAGGGCAGGTCTTTCTCAGAGATTCCTGCCTTCA
The DNA here is from genome assembly GCA_004027165.1 of Ctenomys sociabilis. Classification (NCBI taxonomy): domain Eukaryota; kingdom Metazoa; phylum Chordata; class Mammalia; order Rodentia; family Ctenomyidae; genus Ctenomys; species Ctenomys sociabilis. The sequence continues at coordinate 24,631 of PVKA01017265.1, read as the reverse complement.
TTTCATATACCAGAACTGCACATTTGATCACCTGAGAAGAGAAGTAGGGAGTTTGATCATCTGCAGCTATGAGAATAGGACTCTACAAAATTTTTTCTTATGGAAAAAGTGTCTTGATTTGCCTGGTATAATAACAGTTTGTACTACTAAGAATATAATTAGTAATAATCATTAATAAAGCTACCATTCAACCTTGAGTATCTGTGTTTGGATGACAAATTACCTGACTAAAACTTTTCTATAACAGAAAATGATAAAAGAAGGGTAGAGAAAAACAAACTTAACTATTCTAGGAACCAAAGCAATTGAAGTCAGTGTAAATCTTAATCTCTAGTCTTTCATGAAGACATCATAGTAGTGTGAATTTATGACACAAAACTAAACTTTTTTTACATTTTTGTTCTCATTTCTCTTGCTATAAATATCTTGCACATTCATAGATAATACCCTAATGGAGGCATCTCCTCCTCTTTTTTTAGGACTGGGGATTAAGTCTAGGACTTTTGCACTGAGACTTGCTAAATTGCCATGACTGGCCCCAGCTTGTAGTCTTCCTGCCTCAGTCTCCTAGAATGCTTGGATTACAAGTTGCATCATCTGTTTTCTGACTGAGTCTGTCCTCCTCTCCTCTCCTTACCTCTCTCTAACCCAGGTTTCTGTCCCATCAGCCCACTTAGTCTCTCCCTTGTTTCACTAGGCTTCCTGCTGCACTTCACGGCAGGATGGAATCTACTGTGTGCCTCTGTCCTGTTGCTTCCTTCTCCTTCTCAACTAAGAGAATTTTGCCATGGTTGCTGTTGTCAGTAATCTTGGGGGATAGTCCATCTAAAATAAAACATCAAAGGCCTTGAGGAGGTCCCTCAAAATCCTCTTTGTCTTACACCTGGGACCCAAATTGCCACAGAGTTATAGAAACAGGGCAAAAATTCTATGCTCAAGCTCATTTGAATTGGGTTTGCATTACATGGAAGCAAAGAAATTAACAAAGTTATTTATTTCTTTTCACAACTGCAGAACTCTCAAGATGAAATCTTTTACCATTTGATGGAAGGAAGATACATGTAAAAAACATGTATTTTTGTGTTACCTATAACATGAATAAAATGTGACATACACTTTTTTGTTCTTGCGAAAAGACTATGATTGGAAACCATAATTTAACGAGTTTGTTCTGCATTGTTAATGGTTGAGGACAGGGGAAGAAAGAATTGTGTACTCTTTCTAAGAATAAGCCATCTTCTAAAATAGAAAGACTCCAACCATTCTCTGCTAAGCAATTTTAAATCACAGCCAGTGCCTCACTAAGCCAGTGTTTTTGAAGTAGAATGGTCAGGTGCTCTCCATGGGTTAAAGAAAGTATGTGCATGACAGTGAGGCAACAGGAGCTCTATCCACCTGTGGGGAAGGTGAAAGGAGAGCACAATGGCTGAGGCTTTAACCTAGGGTCTTCAATATGAACATTTCCTACAAAGCTCCTTGGAAGACCAAACATTCTCATGGGAACTGCATAGCAACTAGACTTTTGCTGAAGATTGAATGTCACCACTTCAGCCCAGAAAAATAATGGTGAGTCGGATTTTGGTGTCCAGAAGTGGCTGATAGAGATTGACAAGCACTTGAGAGACACTGCTCAAATGGTGAGTGTTCATCCTAAACAGGCCTTCATCCTGTAAACACCATGGCCAGCCCCTCCAAAGCCACGGGACACAGAAACAGTGTCAACCTTAAGAAAGCACTGGGGAAGGACATCTGCTAATTTCTAAAATGCCACTAAAGTCAGACTGAAGAGTCTTAGTCAATTTGGGCTGCAGAATAGGAAAGCCATAAATTATTAAGTACCTTGAACACAAGATATTTATTTTTCACAGCTTTGGGGGCTGAACAGTCCAAGATCAAGGGAATGATCAAACTGATAACTACTCTTAGAGGTTTTGCTGACTGACAGCTTCTTGCTGTGTGTTCACAGGCACAGAATGAGAGATATCTCTTCTTATAACAAAGGCATAAATCCTATCACAACCTCATCTAACACTATTTACTTCGTAAAATCTCCACCTGAAATATCATATTTGAAATTAGGATTTCAGTGTAGAACTTTAGGCAAAGGGCTTAGAAACCAAGTTCACAGCAAGAAGGAACAAATCACAGTGGACTTCTGCAAAGATCATGTCAGTCTGTATGCATTTATGTGTTTTCTTTTTTTAATTTTGCTCTATTATACATATCTTTGATGCTACAAACAAATGTATTAATGCATGCCTAGAATTTTATGCCAAAACTTGTTTCTTCTCTCAGTCCTCTTTTCCCTTTTTCTGCTCCCTGCCTCCTTCTGCCCTCCCCATTCTTACTTTCTTCCTCCTCTTCTCCTTCCCTTCTTCTTCCTCTTCTTCTCCTACATCTCCTTTTCTTCCTCTTCTTTTTCACCACAAGACAACACAACTGACAGAAACTTCCACTTAATGTGACCTATATGTATATTTTCCAAAGTTTGTTTGTTAAAGCTGCATACCAGAAACCAATAACTAAGTACTTTTTTGATAGTATTTTTTAATTATATTAATTTCATTGAGAAACAACGAGCAATGGGACAGGTTCAAAATTGATTAGTAGGACAGGTTCAAAATTAATGCATTGCATAGTTATCTTCATAGTGGTTATTCATAGTACAAGATGCACACATGATATCCTGTCCAAACACTTAGTATAATCTTTCTTCTCATTGAATTAAGAGAAAGTAGCTATATATCTATCCCAATTATTTTGAATATACAGATACAAAATGATCCTTCAATTATATACCCTTTGTTGTTATTTTTGTCAGAGATGGGTATTCCATTGCCATTTAAATATTGTAGGTGCATGAATTCAGCAAAACAATCCAATATAGTCTAGTAGTTCATAATAGTACTGGGTTTTCTGTAGAACTGGTGCTGTCAGAAGTTGTTGATGAGCCTTTTACAACTCAGCATATTATTATGTCTTTACTTTTTATACTTTTCTGCTGGATGATTAAGACCAAGATAAAGCAAGACATATATAACAAGAAATGTAACTTTTGTATCTGACAAGGTCAGTCAAATCCCTTAGGATTTACCCTGAAACCCTATACCACAGTTTGTATACCCTCTGTTAGTGTCAACCATGTGAATGAGTCATGGCCATTGCTTGACCAATTTGCTCTCTATGAAAGCCTGAGGGAATGTTTTCTCTCCATATAACTCTCTTTAGGCATACTCTACATCATCAATCACTTTCCTCTGTGGCCCCATTATCTCCTTTATCAGAAAATTTGGGACACAGCTGAGCTACAGGATGTTACAGTACAGGTTCACCTATGTCCTGAGTCCTTACTGACCTTGGAAGGCCAGGGCCAAATGTTGGCTGTCTGTGCAGATCTTTTGTTTCTCTAATTTTTGGTCTGCAAACTTAAGTTGTTAACCCTCCAGAAGAGAACTCTAGTGATAGTATTACCCTGTAACAGAGGCAGTTGTACTTAACCTCACTATCTGTCTGAATATCAAACACCTTAGATATAACATGAAGCCGATATTTACCATCAAGTATTTTTTAAAACATGCTTTAAAATCTATATATAAAGCTCAGATAACAAGATATAAATCAAGAAATAAATATGAAGATTACACAAATATCTTTACAAAACCAGAGTGCACCATCAGGTATTGATATGTTAAATCCCTACAGACTGTGAAAAAAAATAAATAAATATTTTTGAAAAATAGGAATAAACAATTACATATTTTTACACAGAAATTTATAAATCTAGCCATATAGAGCACTGTAGCAGGACAGTTCTATGACATATTTTTCTTGCCTCTTGTTTTCATTACCCTTCTTTTTAAACAACCATTTACTTAAGAGATATTATGGAAGTAATTGTTATGACATGATAGGCAGTACATATTTAGAAGACCACAAAGACAGCCATTTCAAGCATGACCCTACTATTACACATTGCTATCTTCAGTGCAGTTGCTTAGTTGACAGCTATCAGCATATATAGTTAGTCAGGGCAAGAATCCTACCAATTAACTGCTATTTTCAAATAGCTGCTGATGTTTTTCAGGATCATTGCCTTACATATCTTGTGCATACAAATGTATGGCTTTGCCCCTGTCATGTTTCCCAGCTTTTCTCCTTGCCCTGTCCTCATTGCCTAATCCTCAAGCTCTTGCTTTCCTTTTAATTGTGTTATACTTTTTTATTTGTATTTGTTCCTTTGAGTTCTTATACTAGGGAAACTATGTGATATTTACACATGTGGGTCTGGTTTATATCACTTATATCTTCAGTGGCATCCACTTAAATATACAGGCTTTGAGTTTATCATTCCTTATAACTGAGTAATACTCCATTGTATAAAAATACCACATTTTTTTCATCTATTCCTCAGATGACAGGCATTTTGGTTGTTTCCAAAATTTGGCTATCACAAATTATGCTGCTATAAACATAGATGCACATATGTCACTATGATATGACATTTTCAGTTCCTCTGAGAAAATTCCCAATAGGGGGATAGCTGGTTTGAATGGAATTTCCAGTCCTAGTTTTTTAAAGAATCTCTACACTGATTTCCATAATGGTTGCACCAGTCTACATTCCCACCAGCAGTGGAAAAGGATTCCCTTTTCCCCACACCCTCTCCAACATTTGTTTTTAGTTGATTTCTTTATGATAGCCATTCATTATGGGGTGAGATGGTATCTCAGGGTTGTTTTAATTTGCATTTTACAGATGGATAGTGATGTGGAACATTTTTTCATTTATTTATTCACTTTCATAATTTCATCCTCTGAGAAGTATGTGTTCATCTCAGATGCCTGTTTCTGGACTGGGTCTTTACATTTGGGGGCCCTAATGTCTTTTTATTTCTTTATAAATTCTGGAGAGCAGACCTTTGTCTGAGTGCTTATTAGTTAGGATTTTTTCAAAATTTGTGGGTTATCTTTTCATTTTGTTGGTAATTTCTTTTGTCATGCAAACACTTCTCAATAAGAGGAAGTCCCACTTGTTAATTCTTTTAAGTATTACCTGTGCAATTTGATTTTTGTTCATGAACTCTTTACCTTCTCCTATGTCTTCAAGAGTTCCTCCTACTTTCTCTTCCAGGAGATGAGCATTTCTGTTTTAATGTTTGGATCTTTAATCCATTTTGACGTTAGTTTAGTGCATGGTGATAGACCTGGGTCAAATTTTAGTTTTCATCATATAGAGAGCCAGATTTTCTAGCACCATTTGTTAAAGAGGCTATCTTTCTTCCAATAAGCATGTTTGGCCCCTTTGTCAAAGATCAGGTGACTGAGTGTGTTTGTAGAGGCTTCTGCATCTTCTCATCTATTCCATTGATTCTTAGGTCTATTTTGTTGCCAATACTATGCTGATTTTATCACAGTAGCTTTGTAGTACAATTGCAAGTCAGGTATTTTAATGCTTCCTGCCTTGTCTTTGTGGCCCAGGATTGCCTTAGCTATTTTAGTTTTCCTGCTCCAAATAAATTTTAGGGATGATTTTTCTAGGTCTGTGAGGTAGTTTCTAGGTCTTGGTGGTAGTTTGATAAATCTGTACAACAGTTTAGGAGTATGACCATCTTCACAATGTTCATTCTGCTAGTATTTAGCTATCTTCCTGGGGCATAGGACTTGTCTAAAAAATCAAAAAATGTCGCCATTAAACAAAACAAAACAAAAAGACAAAGGGAAGGAACAAAAAGTTGACTCAGTAAGAGCATTGTTTACATCGCAACCCAGTACATGTTTATGTACATATGATTAAAAACGGTGATTCATGATTGAATAATTACTGTGTTAGTCAGGGCTCTCCATTATACAATATATATACACATATATTTGAACTCACACACAATCATGCAGTCCAAATGGATATTTTTGTTAGGTATAGACTGCATAGACATCGGCCATTCGAAAAGATGATACCACCTAGTGATAACATAGCCATCTTGGCTTATACATGCAGCCTCTGACCCTCACACAGTGATGGAACTGCTGGTCAGCACATCTCTCAGAACCTGTACTTGCTGCTAAGTGAAGTATGATGCTGTGTGCATGTGCGTGTGTTTGTACATGTGTGTGTGTGTGTGTGTGTGTGTGTGTGTGTGTGTGGTCTTATCTTCTATAATCTGACCAGTCGAAACAAACCTTCCCAGAAGAAAAAGGCCCCAACTAAAAGAAGACAGAAAAGTATTACTATTTCCCTGGTGTTATTTTAAAGCCTACTCCAGGAAAGTTCAAAATCTAAAGATTAGGACAGTAGCTTAGAGGCTCAGGGAAGAACTGAGGTTAGACTTTGAGTCTGAAAGTCATCTATCAATCCAATTCTGTCTTCCTTGACAACATTATGTTTTCATTAAAACCTCTGAATATCCAGTTGAGGCATACTTTACGGGTAAATATTAATCTAATTGTGCCAGCTGCAGCTACACAAGCCTCTCTGGATCCCCAGTAACTTAAAAGGCCAAGGCAGGAGGATTCCCTAAGCCTATGGATATTAGGCCATCCAGGGAAACATAGTGAGAACCCGTGTCAACAATAAACAATGTAAATTTTAGGCTCATCTTTTTAAAAGTGCCTTCACAGCAATGTTCACAAGAGTTTGAATAAACATCTGGGTACTATGGCCTAGCTATGTTGTCATACATAATTAGTCATCCCAATCACCTTAACTGTGTGATATATTCCAATATTTCCCATTCAATAATATTTTGCTACATTTTACTTTTTTAAAATGACATTTATCATCTGCTGACTGATTTTATGACTCACTATGTATGCAACAAAAAAAATCTGGAAAATACTACTGTAGAAAACTGTTGGAAATAGAATCACAGAATTTCTTGTACAACGTTTTGGGGAAGAATAAATGTTCTTTTAGACTAAGGAGTTCAAGGCAGTGAAGTTTCCAGAAGATAAATATGCAGTGGTAGAACATGTCCCTTGATCCTAAAAGTGGCATAGATGTTGCTCCAAATCTAATATTCTACAAGAAATCTTATATTTTAGAGAGAAAAAGACAAAAATGTCCATCATGAGTTCTAACTGCAGGCTAAGTCAGAATCAACGAGACCTGCCTGAGTGGACATAGCAAGTAAGTGCAGTATGATCAGATGTTTCTGTGACCACATAACACCACATAATTGCTCCCAACTCAGGCAATTCCATAGGAAGAACAGCACTGCTGAAACATCTGAGATCCATTTGAACCACCCAGTGGAATGGGAACTTGACAGAGAAGTCGTTTAATTATCTACTGTTACAAAAGAATCATCCCATGTTAAATGCTTAAAATGTCACCTATCATTTTACTTTTATTCCACATGCTCCTGAGGGTTGATTAAACTTGCCAAGATGGTTTTCACTCAGACTCTCATGTCGCTGCAGCCAGATAGTGCCTGCAGCTGGAGTTAGCTGAGGCTGGTTCATTAGGATGACTGTGGTCTAGAGTGGAAGACTAACCGCAGGGGCTGGACCAGCTGGGGCTGCTTGAGTGTTTCTCTGTCTTCACATGCTCTTTCCACACAATTGGTTCATGGCTAGAGGGAAAACACCAGGCAGAAGCTGTTCAGCTCTTATGACTTGGGCTCAGAGATTGCAGAGCATCACTTCTGCCATGCTTTAATAGTTGAGCCTTCTCCAGTTCGTAGGCATGAGAAAGAGAGACTCTACTTCTTTGTTTTTGTTTTGTTGTTATTGTTGTTTGTTTCTTTTTGCATGTGTGTGTACATATAGCACTAGAAATCAAAGATAGGACTTTGTTATTGAGCTACATCCCCTGGCTCTTTTAATTTAAAAAAGAAAAAAGGACTAGAGGGTCTCACTACACAGATCAAACTTTTAGTGAAACTTCCTGTTTTTCAGCCTCCCAAACACTGGGATTACAAGTGCGTAATCCCAGTCTCAGTCTCTATCTCAGCACACCCCAGTGGCAGGGGCAGCACAGCAGGCTCGGGTTCACTCCCCTGCCCCTGCATCTGCCTAAGCAAGCACTTTAATCTGCAGAGCTATCTGGCCGGCCCTCTTTTTAAATTTTTTTTAAAATAGAGTCTCAGTAAATTCTTAAATTGTACAGGGAGGACTTAAACTTGCAGTCCTCCTAATCCAACCTGCCAAAGGTCTGGGATTAGAGATGCACTGTACCACAGAGACTCCATCTTTTAATGAAAGAAGAGCAAGTCCTTGTACAGCACATGAGACCAGGTATATTATTGTGGTTACTTGTAACAATTAAAATCTATTTTCATCATTTGGAACTAAAATAAACTTTTCATAAATCCAAAATAGTGCACCAAAATTTACATTTGCCACCCTAGTTACCATTTGAGAATGTACAAAGGATTAGAGCCTCCAACAGCCAAAGGTTTGCATTTTACCCCTGAGAAATCTAAGCCATAGAAGGAGCCAAGGCTTGCACAGATTCCCCCAGCAGAGCAAGGCCCAATCAGGACCCCTATTCCCCAGTTGGTTCACTTCTTGGTGTTTCCTTCTCCAGGTTCATTTCTGGAACAGAGATGGGCAGGGTAACCCATATAAGGTTTTGTAGGTCATAGAGATGTCTATCAATGAGGTCCACACTATACCCAGCCAGTGAATACACAGAAATACCACAATATCTGCCAGATGTGGAAAGAACTAGAGCCTCACCAGAATGGTATTTTAAGCACAGCAAGTCTAATCAGAATAGACACCATAAACAACTGATATAATAGACCAGTAAGTCCCATCAGATATTAACTTTGCATCCTGACTGAGCCAAAATAAGAAAATAGTGTCTTCTATTTAAATCCAAGACTGCAACTCAAGCATTCATAGTTTTGGTCTAGAAACTTTTTGCAAATCCATGTTTTCAGAAAAATATAAAATATGATTTTTCTCTGTGCTGGCAAAAAGAACTTTGAAGGAACTCTTTATATACTTTTTAGAAGTGAAATCACTTCTGCTGAGAAAAAAATGATGAGTCAATAGAAACTAAATCATGATCAGATGGATTAAATGTTTCGCAATAAAATGATTTCTAAAGAAAGGGCAAAGTGTTTCAAAGAATTGGTTTCCAGTAGATTTTATATTAACTTTTCACTACTTAAGACTTATCCAGTCTATTTTTATGGAAATGAGAATGTGGTCCCAAGTGCGACAGTACAATTTCACTACAAGATTAACCAAAGGGGCAGTAAAAGCCATAGTTACAGTGCAGCAGTCTAGTATTCCATTAAGTACAAGAAAGAAAACAGTGTACAAGAAGAAATTTACTTTGACATCTTACATTCTGAAGCTTTGGTTCCAACAGGCAAATCGTTCTTGACTACCTTTCCCCCCTGGATGGGCATTTAATTGAACAACGTGAACTTCACTGAAGCCCCACATATTAGAAAAGCATCTGAGAGAAGATTTTGTCCAAATGCTTTATTTTATAGCTGATGATTCTAAGGCTCTGAGGAGAGAATTAATTCAGTCACACAGCTCACAGAACAAGGAATCCTGGCTTCAGTGCGGGTATATTATCCTTATTACCACTTATTGAAATTCTTAGAGAGAGAGTATAGCAAAAGCATGAACCTTAGTGAGAACCAGACTGCCAGAGAAAGAAGGGACTATCAGGGACAGTCATCTGAGATCCACCTTCCTCTTCTAGCAAGGCTCTGCTTTGGCTTGAGTAACTCCTCCTCCCACACATCAGCTAGAGGATGAAATGTACATCCCCAAGTGCAAGCCGATTGCCAAGGCACAGCCAGTCTCCCAGTGGTGGCCGCTCATGTAAGGCACTTTTCCTGCTCAAAATCGATGAAAAACTACCAAATGCTTGGGTTTGTTTGAAAAGGGTCCAATTCTCTTCTTTTTCAAATTAAAGATTAAAAAAAGATTAGACTTGAAGCCACTGAAACCACCACTTGGGCACTAAGGATATATTGAGTGCAATGGAAGATAGACCAGAAAGGAGACAAACCACCCCCTGAGACACTGTGGGCAGACAGAATCCATCAAGTGTTACAGCAGCTCTAGCTGTGAGCTCTATAGGTCTGTACATCAAGAAGGGCTGCCCAATCAGTTGAGCTTGCCTGTGTCAGATTTCTATCATTTCCAATTATAAAAGTTCTCTAGAACACAATACCCTGGAGAGATTACACCTATTCCTTGGCACAGATGAAAGATCAAAAAAAAAAAAAAAAAAAAAAAAAAAAAAAAAAAAAAAAAAAAAAAAAAAAAAAAAAAAAAAAAAAAAAAAAAAAATGAAAAAAGATCCTGAAGACAGAACAGAAACAATTTGTGCAATGTCACTGAACTTAAAAGGTCCAGCTTCACCTCTGTCTGTTGTCCTGCTCAAAGGGAAAGCTGGTGCAGTAGTGCCCAGTACAGGCGAGGAGCACTGAAAAGGGAAGACTCAAATGGGACCCACTACAGGTAGGTTTAGCCTTCAGAGCACAGAGTATTAACACTTATAGAACACATTTTATTTTTGCAAAATGTGATGTAATCCCATTTAATTTCCTGACAAACCTGAGAGGTGCCATTACTCAGATAGGAAAGCTGAGCTTTGGTGAGAAGCCCTCTAGGTCGGGTGCTGAGCCTGCCCCGCCCCCTCGTCTGCCTTCTCCTCCACAGTGAGTGCAAATGCAAGCAACTGGAGGTGCCAGGAATAGGTGGGGTCGGCAAACAAAATCGTGTTTACCTGAATCTCCTAAACATTCTCAGGTAGTTAGATTAATTTACATAAACAGACATCTATCTAATATTTTCTTTACATAACTTACATTCTATACACAGAGTAAACACCTACAGTTTTTGTCAAGGGAATAAATGAATGTACTAAGTGTGCTTTGATACTTTTTCATCTGTTTTGCTTTTAGTTCATTCTAACATGTAACAGATACAATTTCACTTTAAAATATTTTTGTTTCCCTTTCCCCAGAATATCTGTCACCTCCTCCCTCTTGGCCTCACCCTAGCCTCAATAGCAACAACCAAATATCCCATTTCCAAACTCCTTCTAAGCAGTTCCAGTCCCCAGGGACCCATCTCCTCTGCCTTCATTTTGCACCAGCCTCTTCTAGCGCAACCACTTCCCTAAGGGAAACCACCCTGCTGATCATTCCTGATAAAAAGCAACCAGCATTGCACCAAACTTTACAATTTGCAAAGCAATTTCCCCCATGGTCAGATCACTTGATTGTCATCACAATGACCCGGAGAGCAAGGCAAGACAGACAGATACAGCTCTTATTAACTTTAGCTTCAAATGAGGAATCTGAGGCTCAGAGGGAATAAGCAATTTGCTCAAGACTCTGCAGCAAGCAGAACAAAGACCCTAGCTACGATTCCTCTCTCTCTCTGGTCACCACACTCTTTATATCAAGTGATGCTTTACCTGCTTTTCTACTGATTGTAGATGCAGTTTGGGAAGAGATCTCAGCTCTTCAAGCCTCCAGGGATCAGGCCTAACATCCTTGCATCCAGTACCCACAGCAGTGTTGGCAGTTGGGTTCACAGGGTGCAGGCACCTCTACCTTGCTCTTCTGGGCAAAAGAGCCATCAACAGGGACAGGAGAAGAAGTGAGTGGGGGCCGGTGGCCCGAGGACAGAGACAGCACCTACAGGGATAGACAGCCTTCTCCAGGTCCTCACAATTTTTGTATGAGTTCACAGAAAGTCTGGCCTTTAGTCACTTCAAACCTGTGAGTGTTTAAAACCAAATCTGCTGCCTTTATTAAAATTGGGTGAAATTTAACCTCTCTGAATTTCCAGTATGGCAAAGAGCATACTAGCAGCACAAAATATTTTGCAGCAGCAGCTGAGATGAGAAAAGTTCTTTGGATAGGACCTAAGTAGTGGATGCTATCATCAGTATTGATAATTTATATAATAATGTGCAATAATAAGAACATGCATGTATATGTAATAATAAATGTATGGAAATTGTGTAACACAAACAAAACATGGACAGAATAAGGAAATAAGAAATCTATCTAAGGAAGTTTTGCAAATCGTTGTTACTTTGGGCCTCACCACACATGTATCTGCTATGTGTCCTATCTTATTCTGCTTGAAGTTTTTCCTCAACAAAGACATGCAAGATTCCCTGAGCATCATCCTTCCTGTAGGAAGGAAGCTGAATAAAATGTACGCATGCCACAGAGCCCTGGATAATGCCCTTGAATCAAACTGTGATGCACAACAACATTTAGGGAAAATTTAAATTTATTCTTTAATGAAGGAGCTTCAGAAAATTCTTGGTGTGCAATGGTTTCTAAGACACCATTAAGAGATAAGAATACCAGTGTTCTAGTGTGGCTCTGTAGGGTAAAAAGGTATGTCTTCCTGGGGAAAGATCATTCTAGGGTGTAAAACCAGCCACCAGCAGAGTATCCAAATCTGCATTTCTCTAGAGAGGTCTAACATAGAAATCTTCAAAAGACCCTGACATTTTTCATCTGATAACCAAGTGTCCTGAAGCTAGCATGTTTCAGCATGAAAACCAGAGAACCTCTAGGTAGTTAGACCTAGACACATGCAAAAAATAGATTTTGTGCCCATATTAGCATTACTGTACACAGTGAGTGTGGCTTTATGGTGGTGACATTTATGGATCCACTTGCCTGGAGTAAAGGATGATCAGGTAACCGGTGCGCCTCAGAGAAACTTACAAACAGGATTAGCACTTTGACCAGTAGATTGAGCAGAGATGATACCATTACTGAAATTATAGGGCACCAGCCAATCCACTGAGGGCTGCATAGAGCAAAAGGCAAAAAAGGGTAAATTCTTAGTGTCTTCTTTGGCAGACACATTCATCTTCTCCTTTCCCATGAAAAAGCTTCTGATTCTTGACCAGTGGACTCTAGAGCACACCACACTTGGCTCTTTTGGTTCTCAGGCCTTTCTATTAGGACCAATGACGCCATTACTTTCCCTGTTCCACGCCTTGAAGATGGCAGACAGTGAGATTTAGACTATAGTTGGGAGATCCAAATTCCTATAACAAATCCCCATACAAATGTACACTTAGTATTGAACATATGTATTGATTCTACTTCTCTTACTAATATAGATAACTATGGAAAAACAAATTCTACTGGAAATTCAAGAACTGCTACTCTGAAGAAAAGAGGTTTATTCCTTTTATGCATTTGATATATATATATTGACAGTATCTATGTTTTGAGAATGTATGAATAGTAAGAGTTCATTCATGTGCTCAACAAGCTATGGGCTGGTTAAGAAGGTGAACACTCAGGAAACTGTGATAGGAGAGGATGAAATTGGCAGGCTGTGTTCCCCAGTGACAGCTGTAACAGTCTCCATCCTACATGGTCTTCTAGAAAATTACAACTACTGAATCAAGAGGCAATGTCTCAATCCCCTGCTCTTAAATCTAAACAGACTAGGTGACTCACTATGGTGTGAGCACAAGTGAAGCTATGTGGCTCCCAAGACCAAGCCCTAAATGCAGGTATCTTTTGTGCCTTCCAGAATACTTACCGCGTGGTTTCATTACCATGTACTCAATCCAATTACTCTGAGGATGCCATGCTGTGAGGAGACACCAACCAGTCAATGCAGAAAGACCACCTGGAGAGTCTCAAAACCACATTGAGAGAGCTGTTCAGCCAGCTGACAGCTGCCGTGTTGCTCTCCCTTTCCATGGCTCTAGCTGCAGCTTCCTTTTATTGGCAATCTACGAGGACCCATGCTGGTCACCAGCTGGAGCTTCCTAAATTCTCAATCCATAGAAACCCGAGAGGCAAGATGGTTGCTCATGTACGCAGCTCTAAGTTTTGTGATGAATTATTCCACAGTTATAACTGGAATGAGGAACTTTGGCACAAAACCCTAACTGCTTTGTCCACTGCTACTCTGCGGTCAGCAGAGATTTTGGCACATAGAATGGATTTCATAAGTATTTGCTGGATTTTATTAAGCAGAGATAAGCACTAGGTACCTTAGTAACATTAAAAAAAGCATCATTAATGGCATTGAGGTATAGGAAATACTTCAAAGAGCAGGTGACAAATCAGGTGTACCTCAAAGGATTAATCTGTACTGCCCAATGAAATATGGAATGCCAGGTAGAAGGGGAAGCAAATGATGGTGCAGACTACAGGGATTAGGGAAGCATAAGTAATTAAGTAGAACTAAAATTGGACACATTTCATGGGAAATGTGCCTGGACAGGCAGGTGGGGGCAGAGAAGGAGGAGGCCCTTAAATGCTCACCTAGACTTGCAGCTAGTAGAGAGAGCTGCTGCACTTTCCCTCATTACCAAATGAAGGTCTGCTCAGCCTAGATAGGCCTCCCTTCCACATCTCCTCCTCTGTCTGCACCTGTGCTGGGCATGTGGGTCTGTTCTCCTGAACTAGTGTGACTGTGATATTGAGAGATCCAGAAATAACTCAGCTCTACACACATCGAAGAACTTGATCTGATCTTCATCAAGCTGGATGTAATTAATTTCTAGAAATTATACAACAATTACTTAATCTCTTGAATCTCTAAGATTCCCTGGGATTGCTAAAGAAAATTTTTACCTTCTAAGGATGCTGATTCAAAAAGACACCTCAGGAATGTATTGCTTCTATGCTTGCTTTGCTGATGGTCTCCACAGTTTTTTGTTCTCTCTAACTCCAAAGAAACCTTATTTGGCCCACTAGAAAGTAACCTGGGGCTTGTGAGATAGCTCAGCAGATTCAACACCTGCTTAGCTAGGTGCATGGAGCAAGGTTCAGGCTCTGGCACCAGATGCCGCACCAGCCCCACCCCTGGGCGTGCTGAGCCAGCCACGAAGACTGGGTATGGTGGCACACACCTGTAATACCAGTGCTGGGAAGGCTGAAAGCAGGAGGATCACTACAAATTCAAGCTGCATGGTGAGACCCTGTACCAAACACATGAAGAGAAAAAGACAAAATAAAATAAAGTAGCCTGGATATCCAAGTAGTCTTTCAAGTGTGTCACTGTTATAGTTGGGGTTTGTAAGAAAAACAATGCAGGACACATAATTTACAGGATTACTCTATAATAGTTGTTCAAATAGTCAAATACAAAAGAGTTCAGAAATCTGTCCATGTAGTAGAGACTCAAATAATCTGGCTGACAGCCTGAAACCCGTGGCAATGTCCTGTAGGAGTCCAGATAATGACCTGAACTCCATGCAAATGTCTTCCACAAGTCTAAATGGAGGCCAGGAGCCCACCACAATGTCTCATAAAAACATGTTTCAAGGATCTGTGCTGAGAAGGCCCAAAGGTCCACGGTCTAGGAAGTCTATGCCAGTGTGTGCTTGCAGGCTGAGGGATCTGCACTAGAGCCAGGAAGCAACATTCGCCATATGGACCAGAGCTCCACTGAAAAGGCCTGCAGGCATCCTCGGCAATAGCAAGGATCTGAACTTCTCCAATGATGAGAACAGCCAAATTCACATCAGAAAATCCAGCATGACAAGTGTCTCCAGGTTACTTAGTAGCACACCCTGTTCTCCTTTCACGTTGTTGGCAACAGCCCTCAGGTGGGCCTTCCATACCCAGGACCACGCTGATTCAGTTCATCTGCACGTTACAAGTGGGCCAGCAGTTAACCTACCACACAGTGTATGCATAGGCCCTAGACTCATAAAATTAAAATCCACAAATTAATTATTTTATTATCCATATTTTGCAATAGTATATTTAAGACAGTGGTTATATCAAGACAGGCTGCACTGTACTTTGTATAAACAAATACATCAATATTCAGTGACTTAAACAAGCATCAGTTTTTTTCTCTGCTACCCAACAAGTATGGATGGTCCTCTACTCATCCAATCATTTAGCATCCAAAATCCATCTGAGTACAGTACAGGCTTCCCATGGCCACCCCTTGTGGTGAAGTGAAGGTGTTGTGGTGTACACTAGCTTTTAAAGCTTCATCCTAGAAAAGCACAACACAGACAAGACTCATGACAAAAGCCTGCTGCAGAAGTTATAGGAAAGTATTCAAAGAAAAAATATTTTGGGCACTGTGCTTTTGCTGTGCAGTTATTCTGTTTGTGCCACTATAACAAATTATCCAAGGCAGGACAATTTACAAAGAACAGAAATTTACTTCTTACGTTTTGGATGCTGGAAAGTCCAGTGTGAAAGAACTGGCATCTGGTGAAGGCCTTTCTATTGTCACAGGACAAAGGACACACGGCAGATGTGCAAGCTTGTGTCTTTTCTTCTTTCCTAATAAAGCCACTAATCCCAGCATGGGGCCCCAACTGTCACAGTCTTATCTAACCCTGATTATGTTCCCAAGACCCTGCCTCCAAATGCCATGAACATATAAATATGAAGATTATGTTTCCAATACATAAACTTTTGGAGAATGCATTTGTACCATCACAGCTAAAATAATGAAATATCACATACTGGTTGGTTTATATGACAGAAGCCTATGTCTGACAGTTCTGGGGCCTGGGAAGTTCACATTAAGATGACTGCATGGCAAGCTTCTGCATCAGCCTCACTTCCTGGTTCATAGAAGATTGCCTGCTTACTTCTCAAGCAAGTGGAGAGGGAGGGAGAAGGGCTGTTTGGCATTTATTCTTAGAAAGACAATTTTATCAGAGCAAATCATCACCCTCAAGTCCTTATTTAAGTGCTAAACTTAATTACTTCCTTCCTCCAAATATAGTCTCACTGGAGCTGAAGGCTTCAATACATGAATTTCAGAGCACATAAATATTCAGTGTAGAAGCTACCACTGACGATCAGAGGGTGGAGATGAAGCCCTTACTCTGATAGTCCCTGCAAAGGGGATACCATTAAATTTAAAAAGCAAACTATGAAACATCTTACTGTTTTTGGATGTTGTGCATTAATCCCCTTTTCTGTGTTGATTTCTAAAACTAGAGTTTACCACATGGTAAACTACTTCTTAAACATGTGACCCTTTAGCTGATTGATCAGTAATGTCTCATCTAAGAAGAAATCAGTCTGAGTTCGTCTCAGCTGTTTTTTCCTGTTGTTGGGACAAAATACCTGACACCCAAAATTAAGGAAGGAAAGATTTATTTAACTCACAGTTAGTGGAGGTTTCAGTCTACACTGGGCTCTAAGGCAGAATAGTGCAAGGAAATAACAGCACTGCTTGGCAGTGAAAAGCATCAAAGAGCAAGGGAAGGAACAGCAGCTGCAGCATTAAGCCTCTTTTCCTTCCACGCTAACTGCAAAGATCGGAGCACCTCAGAGAACGTCTGCGAAGATCAAGCTCCTCGAAGGAAGTGGCACTCAGGATCCTGCCTCAATTCCCTTATATTCTTTACGTGCTGAATTACTCTAGGACAGGCTCTTCTCACCCTACAGTGGGCGTTAAGGTACTGTTTTCCTTTCATTCAATAAATAGGTGTAAGAAATCTTCTGATTTTATGTTTTTTTTATTATAAGACTATGTTTTCCTATCCAAAACTGCAAATTCCTACTTATGAATAATAACAATTCAGATTATAAAATCATTAAAGAAGCCACTGTAGAGATTAGTACAGTCCATGCAATGACTAGAATAAAACTGAAAATGGTATTTTTATTTGTTTTATATTTTGATTATTAATGTCTCAAACAGGATTTTTGAGACAACTATTACAATTTTCTGTTTTGTTTTGTTTTTATATTTAGTACAGGGTTTCACTTTCTCCCTGGGCACTTTTATAATCTACCAGGACTACCCCAAGAGAAGACACTTGAAGTACAATGGTTTGCATCAAAGTTTTTACTAGATCAGAACTCTCAAGAGAAAATTGAATAGTGTAACCAGGTGAAAGATGGAAAACAGACAGAGATTATTGTTTGCCAGCCTGCTTTTATAAAGCATAGACACACTGAACAAAATCCTTTCTTCCTCACCTCAAACTGCTAATAGATAAAGTAGTGACATCTACTTGCCCAGAGTCCTTTTCCTGTTCACTTCCTCCCACTGCCAGAAGTGATTTGGATGGTTGGTAAGACTAGCAAACATGTTGGCACAAGTGCCTGAGTTATCTTGGGTCTCTCTCTGCAATTTTATTTACATTTTCTTCATTAAGTAAATTTTGTAGAGAAAACCCATCCATGCAGTGAAAGTCCTGAATGTACCCAGGATTCCTGCCTTTGACTGGATGTATAACTTCAATTCAAAAGAAAAGTAGAGAGCCCTTATGGCTTTTTTGTCTCAATCTCATATTCTGAAATCTCTCCCTATAGCAATAATATGCCTCCTCTCAAAAGCACTAATAAATAACCTTTATATAAACCCTAATTCCATACCCTAATCCTTAGAACCAGGAAATATGTTACATTACATGGCTAAAGGGGAATTAAAAAATTAGGACTATTAATCACCTGACCTTAAGATAGAGAGGTTATCCTAGTGTATGCAGGTGGTACCAGGGTACTCACAAGGGTTTTTACAGAAGAAAAAGGGGCAGAAATCTAAAGAACAGAACTACCATGTGACCAGCTATGCCATTCCTTGATACAAGTCTAAAGAAATTAAAATCAACCTTCTGTAGGATTACCTATGCAGCAATGTTTATTGAGTCAGTTCATTCACAATATTCAAAATATGGCATCAACCTAGGAGATCATTAACAGATAAATTAATAAAAGCAATTATATATATATATAATAAAAGCAATTATATATATATGTATATATATGGTTATATGTGTGTATATATATATATGTATATATATGGTTATGTGTGTGTATATATATATGTATATATATGGTTATATGTGTGTGTGTATATATATATATATATATATATATATATATATATATATATATATATATATATATATGGTATTATTCAGGCATAAAGAAAAGCAAAATACTGTCATTTATAGGAAAAATGGATGAAAGTAGAGGTGATCATGTCAAGCAAAATAAACCATACTCAGGAACAAAGGTATTAACCATACACATTTCCCATAAATGTAGAATCTTTTAAAATGGTAAGAGTGGAGAAGGGTGTAAAGGAAGATAGTCAGTGGGGTAGACATTATCAAAATATATTATATATAGGTATGAAAATACCACACTGAAAGCCAATATTTTATGAAGTAAATATGCCCTAATAAAAATATTTCTTAAATGGAAGAGAAAGATAAAAATTTAGTTGCAGAGTTAAATAACATGGGAAATATTTAATGACTGTATCAATCAGTATTTTACTTGAGCAACAGATATAAAGCAAGATGAGCAAATGTATTGGAAATTACCAGATTAGTTTACAATGGTTAGGCAAAAAGTTGGATGAGGAAGTGTGCAGGGGGCGTCTGCATGCCAGAGACCAAAGGATTCAGTCCAGGGTCAGGAGCTCACTGCAGCATTGGTGCATCTGTATCAGGAGGCCCATAGGTCTATGATGAAAGGCTCAGGAGTCTGCACCAGAAGGCTGAAGGATCCAAGGCAGAAGCTGAAGAGTCTGCACTAGTAGCCAGGAGATGACTCCAAGCTGAAGGTGAAGACTGGAGTTCCTCTGAAGAACAGAGCAAGTCTCTCCTTCATCTTTTATACAAATGCAAGCAATGAGCCACCATAGGGCAGGTCCTGTACACACTAAGGTGTCCAGTTGCTGAGAAGATTTATTTAAGCTTCCAAACATCTCAAGTAGACACAATTAACCACTACAATGATCATTCTTGACTTCAGAGATGGAGAAAGGCACTCATGAGCCAAGGAATACAGCTAAGTTCCTATAGCCAGCTAGCTCTTGCCAGAAATGCCAGAAAGCATCATAATCCCACTAGTATCTTAATTTTAGAGAGGCCCATTAAAGATTCCTGATCCAAGAATTGTAAGACAATCAATTTGTGCTGTTTTCAGCTATTAAGCTTCCAGTATATGAAATAGAAAGTTAAGACAGGGTAGGTATCATTATTATCTTCGTTAACAGATTTCAGGAACCTGAAGCAGAAAATGTTTAAAAGACAAACCAAATCAAATCAAATCGAAGCAAGACAACAGCAGCAACAACAGAAAATCTCATCTGAAGTCATATCCTGGCCAGTTGCATTCAAAATCATCTTCCAATCAATGATTTCCTCCATTAGATTAGAAATGGGTGGGAAGAGAAACTCAGTTAATGATTATTTTTACAGATTGCAACAGATGGACAACAATGACAAATATTCTGTGACTGTTTATGACTGTGAGCATTGGACATATATTATCTTGGTTGACTCAGCAGCAATGTTCTGCAGTAGTCACTGTAGGAGGTGTTACTTCCATTTAGAAGGTAAGAAAATTGAGGTTTGCAGCAGGGAGGACACTTGCCTGGCTCACAGGATCATAGAGTAGTGGTGGCAGGAAGTCGTGATACAGTCTCACAGGCAAGTCTATCCATACACACACTACTAGAGTCTACCGTCACAGGCCTTCCCTGACAGCCAACTGGTTCTGCATGAGGGCTCTATTGACAAAAAAAATCACACAAATTGGGGAAGGGAGTATTTTCAGCTGTTCTACATGGGCATGGCTCATTCTGTGACATTGTAAGGTTAGTGAGTCCAGTTTTTACTTTTCTATTTTCAAAATATTTATCTATCTATCTATCTATCTATCTATCTATCTATCTATCTATCTATTTATTTATTTATTTATTTGGTACCAGGTCTTGCTACACAGCGTAGAAATCCATGGATTGATAGCAATTCTTGTTGCTGTTGGGAAAGAGGCCTTGGATATCTGCAATAATCATTAGGGCAGCTACTCTTACCTGGTTTGTGATCAAACACAGACATCCCCTGGAGGTTTTCAGGAATATCTGGGTCAGGGAGCAGAGACTGCAGGAAAAAGAAAATGCAAAAATCTACAAAATATAAGCTATTATACATTCTGAGACCATGCAAGGCTAGTGAGCCCAGAAAAAGAAAAAAACAGGCATCGCTTTAATCAGTGTATTTGGTGAACTGCTGCTGGCCTACCCCAACCATAAAATATGAGCAGCACATAATTAGTGCTCACTTCTCATTTATCTGCCTGGGATTCAGTGGACCCAGCCTATGCCAGACTAGGTCTTGCCTCAGGATGTTAATCAGATCAAAGAATCCCCCGTGCATCTCTTACTATCGTGGGACAGTTAGCAAACTAAGGGTGAGTCTTTTTCATTGTAATAGGACAAGTGCAACACAGACAAGGGCACATAGGGTGCCTTTTAAAGGCAAGACTGGAGCCTGCACTTTGCAGCTTCTACCCTGTGGTTAAATCAGGTCACACTAACAAACTCACCACTGGGACAGGGAAGTACATGTTATTTCCTCCATGGAATAGCAGGAGAAATAAGAAAAAATTTGCCAATCAATCATGTCCACAAGGAGAAAAAAATGTCTTTAAAAGGAAATCTGCAGACACCTCAGCATAGCAAGCATGCAGGTTCTGGCTTCTCATGTCCTCATTCTCACTTTCCAACATGTATATTCTGCAAGGCCTCTTGAACATCTGAACCTTCCTAATACAGTGACCTCACAGGGCATCTAACTGTGAGGCCAGCCTGGAGACCACCCACAGTGATGAAAAGCTTGCATACGGAAATGGTGCTCTTCTGACACCATTGTGAATTTGTCATGGCGGGAAACCACTGCTACGCTTACTGTCAAAAACTGTCCTGATGCCTGGGCATTTCATAGTTTTAAGAAAGTCAGAAATAGAGCAATGTCTGACCAGGAAGTGGTATAGTGTTAAATTATCAGATTTATACATTATGTAAATGACTAGAAATTAAGCTAGATTCTGTAGTGTTCTGTGTTAAGTATAATTTGTATGTTACTTTATGATCAATGGGCAGATGATCAGTGCAGACAGAATGAGTGTTTTAACAGCTGAATAAGCCTATTTGACTGAAATATTCTAAATTTGAGCTTGCAAATTCGATTGATGTATCTGTTCTGCCAGAATTGTAGATGGCACATGCCTGTCTATGAAAAGAGATTCTGTCTTAAAACTGGGTTTTACTACTTTTGCTATTTCTACCTAAAATCATTTTGCTATAGCCTGAGAACCTATTACACCAGAATTGTTTGCAATGTGTGCTCAGAACTGGGGCCTTATGGTAAGCTGAGAAGCTTACCTACATCATGTTTTAGCTTCTTCTGTAGAATCAGTTGGTATATACTGTCATGCTGGTATGGGAAATCTCAATCCATTTTTTGGTTTTGCTTCTTGATGTTTTTAAATATCTATTCATTTGATTATTTATTTGGTACAGGGTCTCGCTACGCAGCTCAGACTCATAGCGATCCTCACGTCTTGGCCTCCCCAGCACTGGGACTGCAGGCAGGTGCCACCAAGCCTGGTTTCAGTGGTCAGCTCAGTATGGAGCAGGCATGACATGCGGTACTAGGGATCAAACCCAGGTCTTTGAACCTGTCAGGCAGGTGATTAGACTGCAGAGCTATCTCCCCAGCCCCTATTTTTGCTTTTTTCAAAATTCCATCCTCGGCAGTTTTAAGTAATTAAACATCAGTTCCTTAGGAATATACTGTTATCTGTAGGAGAGATAACCTTTGTGAACTCAGAATTTAAAGTTCTGCATTATGAAGACCCTAAATCTATATAAAGAGCCTTAAACAAGGAACTTTGGGAGAGAAATTAAGGACTGTTGTTAAAGTCATTTTTTAAAAAGCTTTATGCTATTGCCCTTGATTTGACATACATAATCAGGCTTTGGCAAGGGAGGAAGTAAGAGGCAATTTACATTGAGAGTATACACTCAAAGACATCTGATGCAGTATTCAAATCTTGTTATTTATTCTGATTATCCTAGTACATGACTAATGCTGGGTGGGCCTCATATCACCTGCTGACTTGTGGAACCAGGGCCCTCAGTGTTCTCTGCCCTGGTGCTTGTGGCCCTGGGATCCTGGTCCCTCTGGTCATCCTGGTTGCCCTGATTGCAGCCCCAGGGCTGGTTGCAACACCCTCCATTGGGGAAGCTGGGAAGTGCCTTTCAGTAAAATGTGAGACCTGACTAGGCTTCTGTGTCCCTCCCTTTGTCTTGTCAGAAAGATCAAATAATAAACATGAACAACTTCTTAAATTAAAAAGAAACCCAGAGGCCTACTTCACCCTCATGTTCTATGCATAATGAAGAGCTCAGTGCAAGCTCATCACTCCAGGGAAGTGAGGTGCGCTGCAGTCAAATAAGTGGGTGGAACTGGTCTTTAGTTATCTTCTTTCTCAAGTAGAGACTGGGCAAAATATAGAAAGAGTAACACTTACTGGTAGAGTTCTCATAATAAGAAGAACATTTACAATGAGTATCAGTTCTGCTCATAGCTTGTTGCTTAGAACTAGCTCTGTACCATAGATTTCCTGCAACAGAACTAGGAAATGTGAAGAAGAAAGATGTCACCTAGTAGCAAATATCTCTGCCATAGAGGGCTTCAAAGGAACCAAATCAATGTCTTTGATAACCCCGACCTCATATGGCTCTGGGTCAGGCATTCATTTCTACAGGCACGTTAAACAAATAGACACACACTAGCTTCCAAGCTTTATAACGTGATCGTCATTTTAAGACTCCAACAACAATGGGACTAGTATTACAGTTCAAGGAAGCATTTTAATTATTAAAAATACAGACAAAAGATAAAGTTCAGCAAATAGAACTGAGATTAGAGAATAATCCTAGAAGTCTGGTGGCTAGAAAACAAAGTTAACAGGATGTCAAGAAGAAAAGAAATGTCAGGCAATATGGAATACATATACCGAGCTTGTTTCGAGCCAGAATCTCAATCAGGTACTTTCAAGCACCGCTGAAGGCCAGTGCAGTCATTTTACAAAACAATTTAGCAGGTTATCAAGGACTTTCCAAATGCCTGTATACTTTGATCACATGATTTCAGCCTTGAGATGCTCTGATTAAATTTCCTCTGGAAGAAGAAAACTGGCAGAGCTGTGAGTGCCACACACCAACATCTCCATGACAAAGTGTCTGGAGTCTAGTAAACAGCAGCTTGGAGAGGAATCAAAGTGAGAGGCTACCTGGGATCAAGGAGGGAACCAACAAAGACAGCAGAAATGTTTTAAGTGATACCCAAGCAATCACTTGTGGAGGAGAGAGAAGGAAGATCTTTCCAGACTGCAAGCAGGGGGCTGACTGGCGCCCAGTGGAAGACAGGTTGAGGGGAAACTTTCGGCTCACAGAGAATGGGAGAACCTCAGAACCGCACTGGGGCTGAAACCATCATCGGCAGTAGGAACCAGCAGGGCAAACCCGGAACACTGCCTCCACAGTGGCCTTGTGCAGTGAGGGGTTAGCGAGCGGTCTTGGTGGCCCGCTTCCTGCCATAGGCGCAGGAAGTCGCTGGCTGGCTGCCATGGCAGGGAAGGGCGGAGGAGTGTCCCAGTGTGGTCCCAGAGCAGCCCCTTGGCTGAGTTACACAGGATTGTTGCCTTAACCAGGTGCTTGCATACAGCACCGTCCTGGAAGGACTTAGGTTTCCAGGGTAAGCAGAACTACATCCTGGCTAGAGCTTTTCTCTTTTATCCAAGGCTGAGGAAAAAAAGTCACACATCCAAAAACTAGAAAATGTTTTTATTTTTTTTTTTTACTTTATTGTATTCACTTAACTTAATTGTTAATTTTTTTCTTTTTTCTCTTTTATTCCT
>PVKA01017264.1:23530-46257 GCA_004027165.1 Ctenomys sociabilis | reverse complement strand
TTTTTTTTTTTTTTTTTTTTTTTTTTTTTTTTTTTTTTTTTTTTTTTTTTTTTTTTTTTTTTTTTTTTTTTTTTTTTTTTTTTTTTTTTTTTTTTTTTTTTTTTTTTTTTTTTTTTTTTTTTTTTTTTTTTTTTTTTTTTTTTTTTTTTTTTTTTTTTTTTTTGCCTTTTTGAGACAGGGTCTCACTATGCAGTTCAGGCTGGCCTTAAACTCATTTTGTAGCTCAGGCTGGTCTCGAACTCACAACAATCCTCCTGCCTCAGCCTCCCGAGTGCTGGGATTACAGGCCTGCGCCACCACGCCCAGCTTGGGTTTTTTATTTATTTGTTTTTTTATTTGTTTTAATCACTATACCTTTGCAATATCACTTTAAATCTAGGACTTTTATCCTTTCTACTTTGCCTTCACCACTCAGAATTGCTTTCTGTATTTTGGGTCTATCCTGGTTCCATATAAATTTCGTGACTGTTTTCTTTATATCTGTGGGAAATGCTGTTGGCATTTTGCTTAGGATAGGCCAGTTGTGAAAGTACAGCCACTTTTTTATATTCTGCCTATCCATGAACATGGGACTTCTTCTCATTTTCTGATATTCTGCTCCATATTTTTAGAGTGATGTAATTTTCATTTGGAGGTTTTTACTTTATTGAAAAGTTTAATTCCTAAGTATTTATCTTGATGTAAATATGAATAGTATTATTATCCTATATTTCCTCAGTGAATTGCTTATACTTATACAGGGACAGTATTGATCTTTGTGTGTTGATTTTGCATCTGAATTTCATTATTAATTCTAAAGGTCACCTGGGAAAGTTGGAGATCTTGTACACGGAAGATCGTATCATCTGCAAATAATATTTTGACTTTTTCCTGCACATATCCCATTTCTTTCTTTTCTTTGCCTAGTTGTCCTGGCAAGTGTTGGGAGGACCACATAGAGTGGTGCTAATGGGCATCCTAGTTTAGTTTCTGTTCCAAAGGGTAAATTTTTAGTTTTTCCCTAACAGAATAACAGTATGCTGTTCACAAATGACTTCTATCAAATTGAGACAGAATTCTTCTACATGCATATTCCTCTGCCTTTTTTATCATGAATGAATGTTGGAATTTATCACAGGCTTTTTTCTGGACCTATTGAGTTGATAATATGATTGTTGTCATTGTTTCTATTTATGTGATATATTACATTTACTGATTCAAATTTTCTGCACAATCCCAAAGTCCCTAGAATGAAGCCTACTTGCTCTTGACCTCTTTGATGATTTGTTGCATTGATTACCAGTGTTTTTGTTGAGGATTTTTACATCAATATTTACTTTAGGGTCAGGGAGATGGCTCAGTAGAATAAGCACTTCCCTGGCAAGCATAAGGGCTTGAGTTCAATCCCCAGGTCTGCCAAAAACAAACCAAAAAAAAAAAAAAAAAAAAACCCTGAAATTTACTTTAGAGATTGACCTGTAATTGACTTTTTTCTCACATCTTTTTCTAATTTTGGAATCAGGATAATGCTAGTTTCCAGTAATGATTTGGGGAGGACACCTTTCCTTTTGATTTCATGAAAGTGTTTGTAGAGCACTTGCATTAGATTGCTGCATACTTCTTACAGAATTCAGCACTTAGCCATTCTGGCAGGCACTGGGCTTGCTTTGTTGGTAAGTTTTTCAATTATTATTTTTATTATGGCTTCAGTCTCATCCCATTATTGATTTTATTCAGAGATTTTATGTCTTCATAGTTCAGTCTTGGTAATACATATCTATGTAGGAAGTTCTATAATTCTTGCTAGATCTCCAATTTAAATGGCATAAAGGTTTGTGAAGTAGTTGTTAATAATCTTCTAGATCTTAGTAGTGTCCATTCTGATTTTACCATTTTCAATTATAATTACATTGCATGTGTATTTTCTTTTGGTCAGATCAGTAATGGTTTTGTGTGGTTTCTTTATTCTTTTGAAGAACCAACTCTGCAATTATTGATTCTTTGTATTACTTTTAGTATTTATTCCATTTATTGCTTCTCTGTTTTTCATAAATTCTTTTATTGTAAAAGATTAGAAATTCACTTGATTTTGGTTTTCTATGACCTTCAGGTACATCTTTAAGTTATTTATTTGGGCTCGCTATTTTTCTGATATGGACATTCACAGGTATGAATTTCCCTCTTAGGGCTATTTTGTGTCCTATAAGTTCTGATATATTGTACTGGCATTATTATTTGATTATAGGAAATTTTTTATTTCTTCCTTAATTTCTTCCATGACTGTTTGTTAGCAAGGTCGTGCTATTTAATTTTCATGCATGTTTGTGATTTTAGTGGTTTCTTTTGCCATTGATCATTAGTTTCATTGTACTATCATCTGATAATATGCTGGGTAAATTTTTTATTATTTTGCATTTACTTAAGCAACTTCTGTTGGATAGTATATATTCTATTTTGGAAAATGCTCCATGGATATCAAAAAGAATGTGTATTTTGTTGTAATTGTTGTTGGATAGAATGCTTTGTATGTAACTATTAAATCAATTTGGCTGAAGGTTTGGTTCAACTATGATATTTCTTTGTTAATATTTTATCTATTGATCTTTCTGTTTGTGATAGTGATAACTGAGTTTGCCCACTAAAATTGAATTGGTATTTATTTGACTTTTTAAGTTTCTGAAGTTAGGTGTACTGCTCTTTTGTGATTTACATTTATAATTCTTATTCCTGTTGACTAGATCCCGTAACTGCATGTAGGGTCCGACTTTGTCTCTTCTGATCAGTCTTGGTTGAAAGTTGGCTTTGTCTGAAACTAAGAGACTACTTTTAGTGCATGAGTTTCTTTTTGGATTAACTGTGTTTCTTTTATGTGGCATATCACTGAACTTTGTTTCTTGATCCATCCTGCCAATAAATTTTTTGACTGACAAGTTGAGATTATTCACTTGAGCGTTATAATAGGAATTATTGACTTTGTCCCACCTTATGATAGTTCATTGCTGCTAATTGCCTTCCTTTCCCTTGACTTAATCCCTTGCCCTACCTGGTACATCTACGACTGAAACTTTTGCCATTTACAGTTTAATCATATTTTTCTGGGATCTCCTTGAAAATATTTTGCAGTTCTAGCTTGATGGTCATGCATTTATTTATGTATTTTTATCATAAAAATATCTTATTTCTTCAACAATTTTAAAGACAATTTTGAAGATTATATCACTCTGTATCAGAAGATTTGCTTTTGATTTTGTTTTTAGGGCTTAAAACATTGCACTCAGGCTTTCTTTGCCCTTGACATTTATTTTGAGTCTGCTGTAATTATAAAGAATTTTCCTTTATAACTGACTTGATTCCTTCCTCCAGCATCTTTTAAGATCATGTTCTTGTGCTGGATGTCTAATATTGGGACTATGTGTTGTGTAGGGGTGATTTTCTGATCTTGGCTATTTGGGGTTCTATATGCCTCACTTAATGTTAAATTATTTTTCCATGTTGTAACATTTTGATGTCTCATAACATTTCTCTAGTTCCGTTTAATTTTAGACCAGTCTTTGTGTCAGCTAGCTTACATTGAACTCATATTTTATGTTTGCTATTTTTAAGGTATTTCTGTTTAATTTGGGTATAAAAACAGCCTTATCTATTAATTCTAACACTCTACTGAACACCACTGCTGCCAATAGTTGTAACTGAATTATTAATCTTTTGGATTTCTATTTAGATCCTTTTTATGGACTCTAGTTCTTTTTCTATGCTGGTCATTCATGTTTTGTGTTGCTTAGCTCTGCAGCTTTCTATTATTGTCTTTTTGCAAACTCACTAATAGTTTTACTTATTTAGTCCAATATATGCTTACTTATATCCACTGTGAGCTTGACAGCATCTTACTGACCTATTTTGTTATCTCACCTGATATCAGTTTGAATAATAAGGGTGTGTGGCTCTTGCTTTTCTCTCTTTATTCCCATGTTTAGACTTGAGACAACTGGGGAATTGGGGAAGCATTTTTATTTATTTATTATTTATTTATTTATTTATTTTTGGCTTATCTGCTTATGTCTCTGTTTTTTGTTTATTTCTTTGTTTTCTGTCCTGAAGATTATGGGTTGATCATAATAGACTTCTTGCTAATATGGAAACCTCTCTATTTAACATCTATTTTTCAGACACATGCTCTGGGTGTGGTTACTAGGCTTCACCCTGTTCCAGAATCCAACAGTCTCTATTTCTTGGGGAGGGGAGAATGCATCTTATTTGGCCCAGGAACCAGTTTTTCAGAAATGGAATATAGTATAAAAGGGGGGAAAACCCGAAGAGAGAGTGAAATGAGGAGCAGAAAGGTGAAAAAAAGAGCAAAAACAGCAAATAAATAAAAGTAGTAAAGATGAAAAAGAAAACAGAAGATAAATCTCTAAACACTAAACACCACACACACACACACACTCACACTCACACCAAGGAAAGAGTAAGGATTAGTCAAAAATTTAACTATGTATTTTCAAATAAGTGGTTTCCTTAAAGGACCTACAATCTTCAGAATCCAGCAAGTCAGATTCTTCTCTGACTCAAGCCAACTGCTGGACTCAACGCTTCGGATTCAATCACCTGTGGATATGTGCACACAACACCTGGCCTCTCACCATGGTGTGCAGACCCTGTGTCCCTCCTGGCTTGACACTGAGCTTCTCAGAGGATGTTGTTAGATCTATATGGAGCCCTAACCCTCTCTGTGTCTGTTCCTGTGACTATCACCCAGTCTCTGTGAAAGGGTAACCCTTCAGTCCTAGAGCGAAACAGATATAGGCTCAGTCCACACAATCAACCTTTCCTGAAATGATCCGTGATTAAACTCTTTATGGCATCATAATAGATTTCTTCACAAACTCTTATCTTGGCAATGAAGAAATCACTCTTGGAGGTAAAGCCCCAGGCTGTTTTTGCTGAGGGTTTTTCTTGCTCACAGTGCTGCTGGTTCATCCTTGATTCCAGTTCATCCCAGTCTTTCAGGATAACCTCTGCCCCCTGAGGTTCGCTGTATGCCTGATCAGTGAGGTACTCTAGAGATGCCTGAGAGTTGGTGATTTCTCGTGTAGTGGTAGTGGCAGGTTCTACTCCATAAATGAACTTTCAGTTCCTAAGTTTCCTCATCTTCACAGTTTGTGTCTGTTAATTTCCACAGTTTTTGCTGATTGTTTAGCTCTAATCTAATTTATAAAAATATGAAATCTAACAATGCAATTTTCTGTTTTGTCTATTGTAGCATAAGTTTCTTGATTCTATTATTTCATTCTATTATTTCTTTAATATGAGATATAAAGCTCTGGTAAAACCTATAAAAAATACAAAATGTTTGATCGACTGTGGATCACCTTGCCCTTTATAAATTTATGCTTAACTAGCCTTGCCAAGCAGGTGAATGTGAAATACAATGCGCTCACTGTATGTGCTTATGTACACAAGGGGCAGCTAGCTTCCTACCTCTTGAATATCTTCCTTGCAGAATAAAAACTCCTCACAAATAGGAACCTGCCATTTTTCTAATTCTTTCAAAATTCAGTACTGCCAAGATAGTGCTTAGGTATGTAAGTGACTTAAATCGAAATATATAAGATAAATTACTTGACTATAGAAAATCAGAAATAATGAGAATTATACAACCTCACCAAAGCAGCAAATTTGTAAGCTTCATGTTGATAAAGTTACATAGTTGTTTTTCAAGCAACTTGTTTTCATCAAAATTTTTCAGGATTTTAATTGGAATTCACAAAGAAACTTAATGTCTCCTCCTCTTGGTTTGAATAATTCTGTGAATTTCTTCTAACTACAGAAGTTGTACAATGAAATAAATGGAATATTTCCAACTGTGAATCATACTTGCATATACTGACTAAATTTTTATTATGCTATGCTAATATTTAGTGTACCGTTAACTTTTCTTAATTAATACCAACTTTAATATTTGTGTCTTTGCTTATAAATGGTATAATTTTCTTATCATGTTCTTGTTTGGTTTGGATGTCAGTCATATTTCATTTTTCATCTTTTATTGATCCGTGACTTGTTTTTTAAGTTATATCAGTATTTACCGCCCATAATGTATTAATCTATTCTATATTTCAACATATAAAATTAATATCATATAATTATCCTTGATTCACATTTGCCTAATTATGTTTTTTATATTAACTTTGTCTTGCTGATATTGCATTGTGAGAGTTCATCTGTAAAATTGTATCTAGAAACATCTATTTTTTATATTTGTGAATTTAAGCCTTTTATATTTACTTTTACTTTTCTGTCTTGTATCTTAGCACTGACTTTTCTCTTAGCTTTGGCATTTGCCTCTTGTTTTTCTTCTTCTTCTCTCCCCCTCCTCCTCCTTCTTCTTCTCTTCCTCCTCCTCCTTGTCCTTCTTCTTCTTGTTCTTCTTCATTTTCTTCTTCTTGTATGCAGAGTCTCAATATGTAGCTCAGACTCATATTTATCCTCCTGTTTTCAGCCTCCCTAGTACTGGGATTATAGGCTTGAGCCACCACACCCAAACTCCATCGCTGGCTCAGCGTTACTGGGAGGCAGGCACACATGGCATGTGGTACGTGAATTGAACCCTGGCCCCTCTGTTTGCCTCAACAAGCAAGCACTTATTCTACAAGCACCTATCTCACCAGCCCTTGTCCCTTCTTAAACTCATTCAATAGCTAAATTTTGGAAGTGGTAAGAAAATAATATTCTTCCTAAAAATATCTTTAATGTTAACCTCTAACTTACCAAGAACATTACTTAACTACATGATTTGTTTGCTGATAAAACAAGAAATTTAAATATATAGCCAGTGAGAGCTATGGGAAATTTTAAGAATATTTTTATAAATTTATACCACTTAACAAACCCAAATGACTAGGATTTTTGATGATTAGGATACAAATGATTACAATTTCTAAAAATTTTGCTGTCCTGGTAAAAATGTACAGCTTCAACAATAGTTTTCTCTTTTAAGTACTGCTACCGTTAGTTTTAATAGATTTATTAGTAATTACTACACATGATATTATAAAAATCATTAGACTAGAAAGATGTTATTTTAAGTGAATCCATAATTAGCACCTAGTGTGCCATTGCTCTGAAAGATCAGCTATCAACAGCTGTACAATGACTAGAGTTAATAGAGAAAACCATGAAAATAGTAAAGCATTTATCACGAAGTTACAGGACTTGATGATTTCATGTAGCAAAGAGGATGTATTTTCTTTAATGTGGCCTGGGTGAAAGAATCAGTAATGCTCTAAACTGGAAAGTACCTACAATATTTGCAAATAAAAATTCTGAAGAGCAGAGAAATTCTATTGTGACCCCTTTCCCCATTGGAATTTAGTCTACTTGAGTCGTGCTGACATAAATCACTTCTTAGCTTCACTTCAAGGATTCATATTGACTCATTTTTATGTACAAAGTACAAGATATGACCTTTGTTATACATATGTAGCTTAAAAATATGTGATTTGTCTTGCTACCTGCAACCCAGTGCAAAAACAAGCAATCTTTCTGTTCCAACTTGATTATCTCTGTTAGGTTAATGCAAATATTTATATGTGGTTTGCATAACCATTCTTGTTTTTGTTTTTGTTTGAGTCTTTGCTCTGAATACTTCCTTGATCTTATGCAGTCCTGTGTTTATTCCTCTGCACATTTTCCGCTGTTATCACCCATGTCTAAAAGTAAACACTGAGATAAAACATTTCACCACGTATTCTCTCTCTCCCTGTCTCCCTCCCTGCCTCCCTCCCTCCTTCTCTGTCTCCATCTCCCTTCCCCCTTCCTTTAATTCTTTTTCTGCAAGGGATTAAATTCAGGGCCACACATGCTATACCGCTGAGCGTCTACACCCCCAGCATCATCTCTCTCATCTGTCCCCCTATTCTGAAATCTTATATAACACCCTTTTAACATTCTTACTGAACTTATTACTTTATAATTTTATTGTGTGTTTTATGCAAGTATATCTTAGACTTCTTCGAGGCAGAAAACTGTTGTGCTGTGTTCCAATAGAGCAGAAGTTCACTTCATGCCTGTTGAATGAAGTGCCATTCTGTGTATTATATCTTGCACACATTCGCGTCTATTTCATTATCTTAGCACAAGATTTAGGTGATTTCCTAATAGATTACTGCTGTCAAACAGTATCAGCTGTCCTTCCACTTTCATGATTTACCAAAGACTGTTGTTTCCTTTCCCTAAACCCAATAGCAGCACGATTATGTATAGCTGCTCAGGGCTCACAAGGAATGTCTAGGAAACACTGCATTTTTACAAATTATTGAAGATCACTCTGGCAACTAGGCAGAAGTAGACATAACTTTGAATATTGACTAAGCTATTTTTTTGAAGCTTTAATAACCTATTCAGACAAGAAATATAAGATGGACAAATAATAACACAGATTAAATTGTTTTTATAATTAAATAAAAATTACATAACACATATTTAGCACTAGTACTTTAAGTTAATTTCCTCTTTTTTTTTTTTTTTTTTTTCGGAACCAGGGATTGAAGTCAGAGTTAATTTCCTCAATATTGAGATTCTCAGTTTGGAATGGTAAAAGATGAACTTGCTACCTCAAAAGACTATTGAGTTTAATGGGAAAGATCTATCATAGTGTAGTGTGACTATATTTCATTTCCTGATATCAAAATCTACATTTTCTCATGGTTTCATTTTAATATCAGTTGTTCTGCTCTAATTGACCTCTAATTAAGAAATAAGAAAATGGGTAGGTACTGTTCCTAAACATTCTTGCTGTTCTTGACTTTCAAAGATGTTGATTAGAAATTAGATTACTATTTGTCTCTATTGCCACTTTATAATGTTGACAGATCTACTAAATGAGAAAGAGTATTTCAGATGATAAGTTCCATCAAGGGGAAAGGAAATGATATTTGTCAGTGAAACAAAACAACAAAAATGGAAAAACTTTTCCATGGAAAAAAATAGAGAGAAAAGAAATTTAAGAAAAAAATGATTCTTGTTTTTTAATATTCTTTGGGAGCTGGGCTAAAGAAAACACAGGGATCTCAAAAAGCACAATTGCTTAATTTAACTGCCAGAATTATTTTTACTACAGGAAGGTGCAAGAACCATAAATAAACTAAAAGGAACCACAAAATGAAGGGAGATGGTATAGGAGGAAGGGAGAAATGCCAGATTGAAATTCTCCTTAGTGAAAAACAAGTATTTATGCATGCACATGCATGTATGTATTTTATATGAAAACATAATGCCTAATATGTAGATAAACAAATAGCTATTAACATTGGTCCATTTATCTTTGATAATAGAAAATTATTCTCAACCTAGAATAATTTTGAGTGTACTGGATTGTAGAATGATATAATTGGCTTAAAAATCATTTAATATTTAGAATACAACACAATTACCAATTCAAAATTGCCACTTTAGTTTTGATTAATTCTAAACCTATGCTTTTTAGAGAATAGATTTAATTAATCAATTGATACATTTACATTTTATTTATTACTTCATAACAAAAGTATTGTTTCTTATTTTGATCATTTCTTCATTGGAAAAATTGCTTTATTCTTTAATCACATGAACTTAGCCACCAGATTTATTAATTAAATACAATACACAATTTTAGGTACCTTTATGATGCAAACTGAAACAGTAACATATATTCAAATTATTTTGTGGGTTGTTGTTTTTTTAAAGTATTGTAGAGAAGGGTCTACAGGGCATTCTAGGTCTCACTACTAGATCAAACTCGGGCCAGGGAGATAGCTCAGTAGAATAAGCGTTTACCTGGCAAGCACAAGGGCCTGAGTTCAAGCCCCAGTTCCACCAAAAATAAAATGAAAATAGATCAGACTCATAGCAATCAGCCTGTTTACAGCCTCCCAAGAGCTGAGATTACAGGTGCACAGCACCATGCCCTGGGGACCAAACCCCTGGCCCCTGTACCTGCTTGAAGGCGTTTTAATCTGCTGAGCTATTTGGCTGGCCTGTTTTGTGTTTGTAACTAGAAATACTTACATATTTTTTATTTTTCTGATGTATGATATAATCACCCAGTCTTAAAGATATGCAATATTGAATGAGAACAAAAACAAACAAAACAGGAAATATTTATTTTCTTGTTTTCTAACAGTGGAAATCTGTGGAAATGTGTCAAAATGGAAAAAAAAAAAAGTTGAAAACTAGAATTGATGTATAATTAAACCATTAGACCAAGATTTATTTCATGAACTCTTTCTCTTGAAAGATCATTCAGGTCTTAAACTGATAGTGAATAAGAAAAATGTTTTGTTCTGCTCCACCAAAAACCTAAACATAAACCTTACTTCAGAAAAATAAATAAAATAAAATAAACTCTCAACTTCCCAAATTTTCTACCTGGGTGCATGTCACAGATGCTGAAGAAGCTGGGAGTCAGTGACACTGTCCATACCTGAGACCAAAAGCGTCGTATGTATGCAGAGACCCCGCCCAGGCCTGCTGAGACCCTGACAGAAACTCACAGAGTGGACCTGACTGCGGTCAGCTCAGCCATCCACATAGTTTCCCTTCTTATATTCCCTGCTATTTTTTTTCCTTTTCAAGGGGAATCATGTGGAGATTTTGCTCATTTGCATACTTATACTTAATATCAAACGACTCGTGGCTTCAATGAGTAGAACCTTATTTTCCTTTTTTTGTTGTTCTCAAGTTACTATTAGGAAAAGAGGTATCTATGGACACATGCAATGCAACCCTCCAAGCAGAACTTGTAAATAAAAAAGAAGGTGGAGACCAATGTGCCTGCTCAGTGTCGACGTGTTGTTAGTAAATTATTTCAAGTATTGTACAGCATGAAGAAAAAGTAGGAATTAAGAAATTGAAAGGGAGCTTTCACTTCTAAAAACTCTAACTTGGAAGAGAGAGGAACTTTGAACATAAATGGAAACACAAGGCTTCAAACATCAGTTTCACCCCACATTGGTAGGTCACTTTGCGCAGTAGGGAATACTTAAATGTTAGAATAAAAGCAAGAAGAGCTCATACATAAGCAAAACAATAAAGTAGATCTAAGGATAGCAGTAAGCAGTGATTAATAAACATTACACCATGCACATTACTGAAGATCATTCATCTTAGTAGAAGCAGTAATGAGATTACATACAAGAGTTCAAGATCATTTGGCAGTGCAGATCAGTGATATCATTAGGATTGAGGGTCTTTTTATATTGGTTTCATCTTCATGATGTCAGCAAAATGTGCATTTCCATTGTCGTGCTGTCTCTCACACACCAGCTCCAGCTAAGGTCCCACGTGTCTCGCCCACAAGAGCTAGGTCATTCACTAGCTCCTAAAGTAGCCACTGTTGAGGAGAATAGGATTTCTGGGACTGAATTAGATGAATGAGCGCTACACTGAAGTGGTAGATCACCATATAATAGACTACTATACTGTGGAAATGATAAAGAGAGGAAAGCAAAGTTGAAACTATTGGAAAGAAAAGAGAAGGAAATGAAAATTGTGCAGAAAGTTCAGGGGACCTGCTATTCTATATTCCAAAATCCTGTATAGTTAAGTAGCAGAGAAATGTGGAATGATTGAAGATGAGAGAGAATGAAGGCCAGTGAAACAGCTCAGCCAACTAAGCACCTGCTTGAGTAAGCACAGGGACCCAGGTTCAATCTCCAAGACCACATGCTGTGCCACTCCACCCCTGAGCATGCTGAGCCAGCCACTGGGTCTGGGCGTGGGGGTGCACATCTGTGATCCCAGTGCTGGGAGACTGAAAACAGGAGGATCACTACGAGTCTGAGCAGCGTAGTGAGGCCCTATACCAAATAAATGAAATAAAATAGTAAAGAAAATGAGAACATGTAAATAAAATTTGCATCCAATATTTAGAAAAGAAAAAATGCATATAATTTATTTTTGTTTTTAAAAGAATAAAAAATAATAGATAAAATATTAGAAAGAATGCAAAATTTCAAATAACAAGATGACAGGAATTTAATATTTGTTATATTGCACGTTGTTGTCTTCAAGGTATTTGCTCAGATTACCAAATGTAAGTATTTAAAATTGATCAAAATAAAAATTTTAAGCATTCACTTGTCCCTTCAAGAAAGAAAATACATTATTGTACAATCATCCTAGCCAGGCTGTGCATATGCATGCACATTTATAATTCTTAAAGATTTTGAGAATTAAGTTAAAATGGAAAAACTGAGAAATACAGGCTTTACCATAGTGTTTCACGTTGGGTAATTAAAGTTTTATAGAGACATAGAAGCTACACAACTCTGAGGCAAGCAAGAGAGAAGGGATCCAACACAGCATTCACAATTTTAGTATTTAAATGTACGATGAAGGCTAATGGCTGAACTGTTTACCCATTTCTGCCCCTGGCTTAGGTTTCTGTCATCAGCGGAACCTACCTGGGGTTGGAATACATGAGCAAGCAGCATGGAGGGGAAGGCGGCGTCATTATCAACATGTCGTCCTTAGCAGGTAAGGACAGCTCTCATGTCATCAGAAGGGTTTTCTTATTGCTAATTTGGGTAACAAAAGTAAGTCTTTGAAGGATATTTATCATTAACTCCAGTGTGAAGTTAAAAGGCTGTTTAAATTTTTATGAGTCTGTGGAATTCTGTCTTGCATAACATCACATATTTGAACGATACACTTATCTGAAGTTGCATCCTTAGAAGTTACTTCATGGGAGCACAGTTTTACAAAATGTGCTCATAGTTTTCTACTTACTGGTTTTCAAAGGCTATTTTGAAACTCTGCACAACAATGCAGGTCAAAGTGTCTTTGACAAAGAAAAAGGAACAAAAGTGAAGCTAAGCTATCACTGTTTCCATATAATATTATATATGAGTGTAATTAAAAATATATATAATGCATATGTGCATATGCATATTTTATGCATCTAAATGTAGATGCAAGGGCTGAGGAAATAGCTCAGCAGTCTAAGCTCCTGCCTGGCAAGTGCAAGGACCAGAGTTCAATCCCTAGTGTCGCAGGCTGTACCAGCCCCGGAACCCTGGGCATACCTTGCCAGCCATGAATACTGGGTGTGGTGTGCACACCTATAATTCTAGTGCTGGAGAGACTGAGCCAGGAGGATCACTATGAGTCCAAGCTGTGTAATGAGATCCTGTACTAAATAAATAAATAAAAACTTTTAAAAAATAAATATAGATGCACTACCTTTTAAACTTCATTCAGATATGCCAAAGTGCTTTAATAAGTAGATCCATCATATCATAGTTTAATGTAGTCCAAACTCACCCCTCCACCATTTGTCAGCCTGGGTTAAGCTCCTTCTTTCAGGATTTCTCTTTCACGTGTAGTTTGAAAAGTTGCTGACAAGTCTGCATCTTCAACAAAGTTGACTAGGAATGGGTGGAGAAGAACATGGATCAGGCAGAGCTTATCTTTGAAACCTGCAGCCCAGTAATAGAACACTTCACTTGGGTGACATTTCAGTCTAGAACTTGACTTTGCGTTTCACTATCTCGTGAAAGGCTGGGAAATACATTCTATCTGGGTTTCTACAAACAAAATAGATTTCACCTGATAGCTGATCATTTTTGCCATACTAAAGATCTATGGATTAGCATTACCCAAGCAGCCCAAAACTATATTTCAAAATAATGTGCTTTAATATTAGCTGATACCTTATTCCTCAGTTGTAATCATAAACTTCTGATGAAAATGTTTGAAGCAAGTTAGACAAGTGATTCAAAACTCTAAAGTCTTAAATGTTTAAGAGGAAGCAATGGTTCTTAAAGAGGTTAAGTGAGATTATGAAGCTGAAAAAGTCTCAGTGATGTTGGCAGCAAATTTAAACGATGCATGCAAAAAAGTATGGAAGGCTTCTTAAATTATCCAGGAACTTTCAATTTGTGTGGAATCCCAATCGGGTCCCTTGGAAGGACAACAAGTCACAGCAAAAGCATGCAGCACAGCGAACCACCTACACTATGGCCCAGGAGATAGAAGACAGGAGCAGCAGGGTTGTAGAAGACCTTTCAAGAACATCTCCCTGATAATCTAAGACCTGCTTGAGTTCCTGCGTCCTACCTAAAGTGTTCATTGTCTGTCAGTAGCACCATTCTTGACAGAGATGAAGCTGTTAGCACATGAACCCTTGGGAGGCAGGTGACATCCAAATGATAACAGCCTGATATCATGTTAAATACTTGTATATGCATTATCACACTTGCCCCTTGGAAAGCCCAGTGAAATAGGTTCTTTGAGCCCCATGTTGAAGATGAGAAATGTAAGACAGGAGAGGTGAAGGATATTGTCCCAGTCTACACAGCAAGTAAACTATGAAACTGGAATCCATACTCAAACAGCCTGATAGTTGTGTGTGTGTGTGTGTGTGTGTGTGTGTGTG
Source organism: Ctenomys sociabilis (assembly GCA_004027165.1). NCBI lineage: Eukaryota > Metazoa > Chordata > Mammalia > Rodentia > Ctenomyidae > Ctenomys > Ctenomys sociabilis. The sequence continues at coordinate 31,865 of PVKA01017264.1, read as the reverse complement.
TGTGTGTGTGTGTGTGTGTGTGTGTGTGTGTGTCTGGCTGGCTTGGCCCGCCCTGGGGGCAGGGCTGGGGCAGGGCTGGGGTATGATGCCGGGGCTGAAACTGTGGCCCCTGAACCTTGCCTAAGCTTGCCTGAGCAGGTGCCTTAGACTGTGGACCTATCTTGCCAGCCCCTCTACTTAAGCTTTAACCACTAGACTATCATTGTCTTCCACAAATTTATCTATTGATCTACCTCACTTTCCAAGCTTATTAGATAAGCAGAAGGTAAAAGCAGTTGGTACCCTGTGAAGTGAAGTGAGCGCACAAGCCAGATCATCCTCAGGATGCCTGGCACTGCTCTCACCTCAAGGACCCAGCGCTGAGTGAAATCTTAAAAATTTCCATGATTTGACAAAGAACAAAGACCTCAAAGCACTTGGGGAACTTACCAGAGCCACAAGTCAAAGCATGTCATTGAGAAGAGCAATTTAAGTCTCCTCATTTGTTGTTTATTTTGCTTTCTTGGCAGAGTTTGTACAACACTACCTCATCTTGGTGGTTAATTCTGCTTCCTTTCCTCAGACACACATTTGGAATCACGCATGCGAGCCTTTCTCTATTCACGCAGATAAAAACAATGAATTCATATAAATTCAGTGTTAATACTGTTTTGGTTTGAAATGAATTACTTTTCTTGCACCATTACAATCTAATGAATATGTAGCATTCCAAACCACCTCTCTCTCTCTCTCTTTCTCTCTCTCTCTCTCTCTGATTTTTTGGTCTAACAGGTAAGAAAACCTCTTAAATGGTTAGAGTCTCTCTTTGTTTGACCTGCTTGGTTCACGAAGCTGTCTATTTCAGACTACTTGGCCGCCTCCCTGTGTACCGCCAACCTCTGCACCCAGTGTGTCTACATTGTTTCCTTGTCACCCTGGCCAATCTGGACAGTTCTTTCCACCTGTCTTCCCACTAGGACTTATTTAACAGGTCTTTGCTTCACAGATTCATGTATTTGTCAACTAAGCAAGAATTCTGTTCATCATATGATGGGATTAGTTTGATAGAATTTCAGAGTATTACAATAATAGATGAAGGTACATGAGCACATTTTAGTCCTCATTGTTTTCTTAAAAATGTATCTGCAGTTTTTGCCCTTGAGTCATGACACATAAGTAGAGTCAGAGAACAAGAATGATTTCTTAAGTGTTATCGAAGTCAAAGTACTTCCTGCATTTCCTTCCTTCTTATTTTCTAAACTGTTCTTACAGATTTTTCTCTGCATATTCTAGTGAAGACACAGCAATGAGCAATATTCAACTGCAGTCTACCCTCATGTTTTCTGACATAGAGAAGTTCTTCACTATCACAGGGAAATCTTCAGTTGACACAGTGGTTGGGACAGAGTAGTTAGTGAGTAATGCCCACTGACAGGCAACATTTCAACAACAATGAGTGGGTTTAGCAGGCAGAGGAGTAGAGTGGACTGTGACTCTTTGGCATATTAATGAGTGTGCGTCAGTCTAGAGCTCCAGAAAGTATGATCATTGTTGACTACCCAGGCTCTTCTATTCAAGGTTCAGCTTGTAAACACATTGCACAAACACTTGTTTTGTCACATTCCTCTTTTTTAAAAAAATGTCAGAATGACAAAGCAGAACACAACTATAGCAAAGACCAAGTTAGTCTCATAGCAAAGGAAACTAAGAGAAGGTAGGGAAAGACTTCAGTCTGAGAAAGAGAAGGGTCTATGAGTCTGAAGAGGTGAGTTATTGTATGAAGAACAGTTGTACTGGGTGGTGCCATGTTTCACTTCTTAAATATGGGGCTTGGAGATGAAGGGATGTGATCAATGTTTTGTCTGAACTAAAATGTCTTGTCTTGGGATTTGGCCATTTGGCATGTTTTCATGCTGTGGGTGGAGGATCACCAGTTGTGATCTCAGTCTTGGTTGTGCGGCTCTTGAGGAATCCTATCTCTTGAAGAGCAAGGTGATTGATTTTGCTTGGGTGGGTAATTTCATCATGGGGCTATCTTCAATGCTTTCTTTTTCTTCGGACACAGGTGGTTCCAGGTTTAGGGCAGTCTAAAGGCTTCTAGACATTGCTACAGGAAGAGGTCTGCAATGGACACTGAAAAAGATGGTAGTCAAATGTCCCTGTAACCAAAAGTCACTGTAATTATTCTTTGTGTTCTCAGTCTTGAATGGAGATGAGATAGGATAGGTAAGCTTAAGGCTGATAAATCTTATTTTGCCAGCTATCAAGTAATTAACATATCTATATCTATGTTTGTTTGTTCTCTGTCCCAATGATGGATGCTGACCACATTAATTTTATGTATTTATTGCTTCGAATTGTGGGCAAGGAAAAACAATTGTCACAGAATGACTGAAGCCCCCAGTTCTTGTTCCACTTACCTACATACTCAGATATTGAGGTTTTGTGGTGCACTAGCATCATTGTCTCTGCATCCTACACATTATTTAGTAGCATTTTGTGAGATGCTGTGAGGTTTTACTTAGAATTTGAAACACTAGACATTAGAAAAGATACTTGAAAAATCAAAAAAATGTTCATGTCTTAAGTAACAGACTGCTGATACATCCAGTTGTACTATGAGTTTTACCTAAAATAATATAATTAGCCTGTAGTTGTTATGAAAGAAGAAGTGCTACATTTCCTGTTTAAAAAATTCAAGTCCATTGGTTATTAATGGTTATAGAAGATAAATGGCAATACAAAAGTATTTAGGGAAATTTTCTACCCCAAGAATTATATACTAGTTATCTCTTATAGAATTGGCAGGACTAAATAATTAGCATCTCATAAGCTATTGAAACAAAAGCATATCTAAGTTAGGACTTCAGCATTCCAAAAACCTGAAAAACAATCCCAAGACAAGACATTTTAGTTCAGACCAAACCTTGATCACCTCTCTTCATCTCCAAGCCCCATATTTAAGAAGTGAAACAATTCATGTGGCACGACCCAGTACAACTGTTCTTCATACAATAAAGTGGGTCTAATGAATTTTAACAGCTGCCCATAACAGGCATTGTATTAAAATGTTGGCTCTATTATACCACATTGAACTTTTATAAGTCTTTATAAAACATGAAAATTTAATTACCTTTAATTTATAGGTTAAAAACTAATCCCAAACAGGCAACATAACTTCAAAAGCAGAGTGAGAATTAACAGCAACATAAAAGCAATTTTATTTTGCTGTTCCAGCAAATGTCATTGAATGAACAAACAGTTCCGGTGTTTTGTGGATCTTCATTGTTCAGATGCCAGCATTCAATCGAAGCATATTATATGTGTGTCCACATCTGCCAAAGTGAACCTATTAATCTGTATAAACAATAAGGAACAGAGAAAAAATGAGTACGTGAGCAGCCTTCCTGCCTAGTACTGGCAATGTGCTCCATGTTATGCTGTAGGGATTAATGCCCATTTTTCCTTTTCTTAAAATAATCGGGAAGATGTATACTAGAGGAATTAGTAGGAAATACTAAATAATGATCAGTGAGCCTTTAAAAAGAAATTCATAAAACATTCAAGGATATTTTGCATAGGAGAGAGATCTATTAGGAAGTGTCTATTCCTCTAGAACAAAGCAATTTTAATGAGTATGAGCCATCTTTATCAGATGCACATTCAGATTCAGTGTGACAGCTTGTCCCTAAAATGTAGCCCCCAAGGAAACAAGATCTCTAGACCACACTTGAACATGTTAACCTCAGGGATGCCCAGAGCTATTCTTGGGGAGGTTAAGGGAGCTCATCTCAGTAGCCTGTGCCCAACACATATGTAGGTAGCAAGTGGACTCTGGGGAAAAAGGATTTTGGTGGAATGTTAGAAGTGACTGCCTAAGAATTAATCACAGGAATGTACCATTGGATGTACCTTTTTGGACTGAATTTTATTATAAAAGATGTAGTGAAAATGGGTGTGGTGGCACATTCCTGTAATCCCAGCGCAGGGGAGGCTGAGACAGGAGGATCGCTATGAGTCCCAGCTGCATAATGAGACCCTGTATCAAATAAACAACTGTTTTAAAAAAAATTTTAAATGTATTGACTACCAAAGCTTATGTCACTTTTTAATGTCACATCATGCTGTGAAGTATAACTATGCGAAAAGTGTAGAAGTAAGCAGGAAAGTGGCATCGGATAGGTGCTGGATTTCGTGGAAAATCATATCATCATGGTGGAATACTTTGGGTCAGCTTTAGGAACAAACAGATTCCCACTACTTCCTCCTTTTTCCTGCTACCAGAGAAGACATGATTTAAATAGGCAGTTGGTTTTGGTAGTAAAGACTATGTGGGAAACGTAAGATCCTGGCATTTTTGCACAGCTGCAGAGCTCCCAGGCTCAGCATTTTAGAGTTAATTTCTTTTCCTAAGTCAAATTTTTTAGCATTCTAAATAATCAATTTTACCTAGTTTACATCCACTTAAAAACAAATATGTTTGCAGATTCAGTGCAGTTGTCTTGTCTGAGGGGATTTCAGTTTTCCACCAAATCTGTTCAGGCATTTTACTTTGTATGAGGTACACAGATTATATCTGGTTCCTAGGAACTTGGGTAGGAAGAATAATAAGAATAGACAAGTAATGTGAAAGTGGAATTTTAATTTTATTTTTCTTAATGACTTTATTTGTTCTATAATGTATAATTAAGTTTTGATATTTTAGATGTTGCATATATATTATATATACATATAATTATATATTATATATAATTATCTCATTAGTAGATGATTTAGTGTTGTTATCCTGAATGTCTTTAAAAAATCTTCATTGCATGGGTAAAATATCTCCTAGTATGTTGTTTTTTCACTAACATAATAGTTATACTAGACATAAATCTGCTACTACTTAACTTGATATATTTAAGAAATAACTGTGGTTTTGTTTTGCATTTCTATAAATAAACTTACAGAGTACAATAATAAGTACTGAAACCTATAATCATAGTGGGCCTATAATAAGTATGGAAAAATGCCATTCAGTAAGAGTACACTAAACACAGTGAGATTTTTCACATTGTTAAATAATGTAATATTTCTTTAGTGACACAATCTTGTCTTCTTGTTCTTACTGCTGAATCCATTGACATAACGATCAGGTGGGCAGTCCAGATAGTTCAGCAAGTTAAAGCATCTGCTTAGGCAGCTGCAGGGTCCAGACTTCATTCCTGGTGTGTTTTGCAGGCCCTGCCCCTGGGGTGAGCTAAGACTGAGGCTGAGACTGGGGCTGTGCTTGGTAGTGTGCCCATAATCTCAATGCTTGGGTGGCTGAAAGCAGGAGGATCGCTGTGAGTCTTATCTGTGTAGTGAGACACTGTAGACTCCATACTAAATACATAATAATAATAATAATAATGTTGATGATTATTTAACTTTCCTGCGTTATGGAAATTCATTTGTAAGATTTTTAAAAGGTTATATTCATTCCAGCCATAGTTCCTGTAGTGTCAAAACTCCCTGAAGAACAGGATCAAGTCACCTGGCCCTTCAGCCAGCAAAGTCCCTGTCACCTGTATCAGGGGTCCTCCCATTGGTTCTGCATATTCCAATTCAATATATTTAAAATAATACTTTTTATAGTTGGAGCTTAAAAGGAACACAACATAAATCTTACCCAAATGTACTTCTATTCATTTTTGGAATTAATATTAGAAAAAGTAAACAGTTCAGAAAGCAAGCAGAGAAGGACACTGCAAAATTCATGATATTTTGATTAAAAATACATCTTATTTAATAATACCATGTGGGTGGATGGACAAATAAATTAACAAACCAATAATTTTAGAAGTTTAACCTCAAGAGGAAAAGACTGACTTTAATGTATATCTATATAAAAATAATAACCAATTCTATTATATATTTGGCACTTAAGGCTTAGTTTCACCATCTTAAAAATTCCCTGTGCTGGGGCTCAGTGGAATAAGCACTTCCATGGTAAGTGTTTTAAATATTTTAACATTTCAAAAACTCACAGTAACTACTATTACTAGTCTGCTTCATGGATGAAAGCATGGTATCTCAATAAAGATGGCCTAGATCAAAGTACTGGGCTCAAGATTTGACCTTAGTCCATCTGAAACTCAAAGTCAAAACCACTGTGCTGTTACAACTCTCAGTACATTCTACTGAAAGGACATTATTTTATTATGTGTTTTCTTTTCTGGAGTGTGTGTATGGGGAATAAGAACATTATTTTGAAAGGACTTTATCATGTAGAATGCTTTCAGGTTCACAACAAAACTGAGCGAGAAGTACTATCCCCTGTCCCACGCGTGAATAGTCTCCCTCACTTGTCAATACCTTTACTAGAGAGGTCTACTTACTATACTAGATGAACCTGTATTGACACGTCATGGTCAGCTGAGGTCTATAGCTTATTCCAGTTTACTCATGGTGCTGTACATGCAATAGATGTGAGCAAAGGTATAACTTTTTTTTTTTATCACCACTGTAGTGAATTAAGGCTTAGTTTCACCATCTTAAAAATTCCCTGTGCTGGGGCTCAGTGAAATAAGCACTTCCATGGCAAGTGCAAGGGCCTGAGTTCAATTCTCGGTTCCGGGGGGGGGGAACTCCCTGTGCTTTGCCTGTTCATCCCCTCCTTCTGTAAGCACCGGAAGCCACTGATCTCTGTACTTCCTGCACAGTTTTGCTCTTTCCTGTATGCCATAAAGTTCAAATTACACAGTGCGTCAGCTTTCAGGGTTGGTTTGCTTTACTTAATAATATGCTTTCAAACTCCTCTATGTCTTTAAATGGTTTGATAATTTACATCCTTTTAGTGATGAATACTAAAAGATGTAATGTACCATTGTCAGAATGTACCAGTTTATTTTCTCATCCATTCACTAAAAATCATCTTGTTCCAAGATTTTGTCATTATGACTAAGGCTGCTATAAACATCCATATGCACATTTTTATACAGTCCGAAGTTTCTTTGGGTAAAAGCCAGGAAGCACAATTCACTGGATTTTATTTCAAAAATATGTTTTATGAAAAACTGTGAATTGTCTTCCAAAGCTGTTGCTCCACTTTTACATTCCCACCAGTGGTGGGTGAGAATTTCTGTTTCTGCACCACAATACCAACATTGGGGGTTGGTAATACCTGGATTTTATGCACTGAAATTAATGTATAGGGGTATCTCACTGTTTTTTAAATGTATAATTCCCTCATAACATAGAAAATTCAGTTGTGTGTTTGTTTGTCATCAATATAGTATCTCTTTAGCAGGGTGACTTTTATTCTTCAGTTGGATTGATGATTTCCTTTCTGTTGAAGTTTAAGGTTTTTGTATATTTTGAGTCTCAGTTCTTTCCTATGTATGATTTACACATACTTTGTCCCAGTGATTTATGGGACATTTTTAAATGGTCAAATACTGAATGCAATGCTATTCTGGTAAAATTGTAGTCCACTCATGAGTTACATACGCTTCAATTTACTACATTGAAATAAAACACTTTTATGGTAATTTGTACTTAATGGTACTAACACGTATTTCTGGACTGAATTCACTCCTATTAAGTTTTTAAATTAACACATGCATGTTTTAATGAAGGAAAAGTAGAAGACAAAAAAATACTTATACGGGTTGAAGAACTGGAGTTTAAATTTGATGTGTGTGTGTGTGTGTGTGTGTGTGTGTGTGTGTGTGTGTGTGTGTATAAAATGAGACATAAATTGAGAGAATGCCTTTTCTTCCATGGCCGTAGACCAAATCGCACACAGAAAGAATGTGCACTAAACAGCAAAGAGCTAGGGATAGCTCTGGCCTCTTCCAGTGTGTCTGGGACTCTGTTCAAGGACAAAGAGCTGGCAAAGAACATGGAGAAGAAGTGCTGGTGACATCAGAGGACATTTGTCTCATCACCAAGCACTTCAAGAAGATTGGAGCTCACTATGCCGGCTGCTCCTGGGGAAAGGATAAAGCAAGAGGGAAACAGACTCTTAGACTTAGCAAGATGTTGCTATACGGCAACCCTGCAAGATCTGCCTGAGTGGTAGAAGAGAAGTCTGATTTGAACGAACTGTAAAGTAAATGGGAGGTAAGGGAAGTGAAGGCAATGACTGGCATTTCAGGACTCTTGGTATAAAGATACATGAGGTGAAGGCTTCAGGAATCATTATTTTTTGATGGATGTACAGACCCAAGCCCATTTCAGAGTGCATGGGTCTCATTTCATTCTTCACTTGACAGTAGTGTCCACTTGAAACTTAAAGTATTTTCACCATATATATATATATATATATATATATATATATATATATATATATATATATATATATTCCATCCTTAATTTCTATAATGCAACA
>PVKA01017264.1:0-23430 GCA_004027165.1 Ctenomys sociabilis | reverse complement strand
CAGAGTGAGACCCTGCCCACCCACCATCATGCTCTTTGCTGACTTTGACTACCAGCTTCAGAGCAAAATTTTTATTTGAAGTCCATACAAACAACTTTATATACTGATGCTGAGGTTTAAAGGCAAATTGTAGAACCGAAACTGAAAATCCCAGCAGCAGTGGTTTGTGGTTGATATCTAGATGTTTATGCACTGGCAGGCTCCGGACTGGTGACCTGATTGAGAGCATGTCACTGGATTAGTCCATAGATGAGTCTACAGATAAGCGTGGTGTTGGGAGGTAAAGCCTGGTGGGGGCAGGTGAGTCGCTTAGGTGTGCCCCGGGTGCCTGTGTGCATTCTCCTCCTCCTTGGATCTTGCTCTGCTTCTGGCCTGCGCTCCATGAACCCTTGGCCCTGTACCTTGCCCCTTTGCCATGCGGCCCTGCCTTGGAGACACCCAGCTGTGGACTGAATTCTCTACACACTGTGAGCCAAAATAATCTGTTCTTCCTGTGAGTTGTGGGTGTTGGGCTTTGTGGCCTAGTGGTGATAAAACTAAGGAGGAGCAAAGGGAAAAACTGACCTTGAGATTTGGCCCAAAATGTTCAACTTCTGAAATTTTTCTAACTCCAACTACATTATTAAAAATAATAAAGTATTTCTTTTCTTCATTTAGCATCCATTAGCAAATCAGTAAACTGAAGTGTAACAATAAATTTCATGTTGAGTTACCAATTTGAAGAGAAAGCTAAACAAGTCACTAACCCAACCTACCTGTTAAAAACATAAAGCAATAGTTAAAAGCTGCCTGTAACCCAAGTACAAAGACTCACACCTATAATACCAGCACTTGGGGAGGCTGAGGCATGAAGATCAAAAGTTAAAATCCAATCTGGCCAGCCTAGTGACTTAGCAAGACCCTATTCCAAAAGAAGAAATTTAAAAAGGGCTGAGAATACACCTCAGTGCCAAGGCTCTGTGGTCAATCCCTGGTATCAACAAGAAACTGTAATAAAGCTACATGTATGAGACTTTAAAGGAAAACTCTAACTAAATTAGCTACAACTTGGATGAATGCAATATTCAAATAGAATTCTCTTTATTTTATATTTAATGCTATTTATTTATTTATTTATTTTTACTGTGCTGGAGATTGAATCCAGGGTTTTGAACATGCTTGATGAATACACTATTTCTTATCTATATCCTCAGCCTTCTTTTTTTAAATACCCCAAAACTGGAAGCAAACCAAAATGTCTATTAACAAAGTAATATGTGGTGTATGGTATGTCTTTCTATAGGATATTACTTAGCAATAGTAACAAGCTATTGATATGCACTGCAAATGTGTAAAATCTCAAAATAGTAATAAGAAGCCAAACCAGCAAAAAAAATCTCTTTCATTACATAGTTATTTAAAATTCTTAAAAATATAAACCACAGTGACACCAAACAGATCTATGGTTGTCAATGGGGAGAGGTGAAGGGCTGGGGGAAGGGCTTGCCAAGAGGCAGAAGAAAGAAGGAAGAACCTAACAACCTGTTCACTATGTGGTCTGTGACCTTGATCTCATTGGTGTAAACACGTTAAAATGTAGCAAATCATGCACTGTAAGTACTTGCACTTTGTGCCGGTTATAACTCAGTAAAGCTACAGAAAAAAAAAAAAAAAAGAGGTTGCTGAATGCTGAAATTGATTTACACAACCTTTGATCTCATATTAGAAAGTGAAAGCAATGCAAGGGGAAAGAAACATTTTCCAGGACAGCAGTGAAAATGCCATTAGACTCTTACAAGATTTGCAACACTAAAGCACAAGCAAGTGCTATTCCATTTTGGTTGCACTTAAGAGATCTATCTATAAAGAGAAAATATGCATTTTGTGTTTTCTTATTACCAGAAGCAACAAAACACCTCTGTGCAACTGAACTAACACTTGGGTTCAAAAGTTCACTGCATATATATATATATATATATATATATATATATATATATATATATATTCACTCAGAACTCATGTTTCATAATATTTATGAACAGCATACTTGTGCTAGCCTGGCATGTCAGCTGGTTTATCTCTAAGTAAAATTCATCCTGCATTCCCCATGGACTGTCAACAGCTTCTTCCAACTATTGCCTTTGTCTCACAGATATTAACTAAAGGATGCAAAAAGTAAAGACTAACACAAAGAAACAAGAAACAGCAACATCTGACTATTCTCTCTGTCTTAAGCTCTTAACTTTTTTTTTTTGTGGTACCAGGAATTGAACTCAGGACCTTGTACTTGCCAGGCAGGCACTTAAGCCAGTAAGCTCTATCCCCAGCTCAAGCTCTTAACATATTGATGTACTCTATGGAGATGAGTAGGTCTTCCTGGCTGACTCTGAGGAGCTTAATGAACTTACACATTGTACTTAACCCAAATAACCAGAGTATCCATTTGTTTTCATACTTGGAGATTACTGGAGCAAACATAATTCATAAATTAAGACTTGGACGGTGCCCAGGGAGTGGCTGAGGTCTGCTCTTATTGCTGAACTCTGGCATTGTACACTCCACTGACTGCTGGTGTTCTGGGACTTGTTAACTGGGTGGAGATGTATGTGTCTTGGTAGTATAATTTGGTATTATTAATATGATGTTTGGTACTGACAGCATAGCAAATAGAGTCACTTTTTCTTTATAGGGAAATTATGCATTTAAAAAGAAGTGTTAAAATATGAATTCTAAGAAATGAGTTAAAGTGAAAATTCAAAATGACTCTGAGTCATAGTTAAATTTTTTGAGTCATGACAAATTTGGAAAGTAAATGTGATAGTAACAGTTACATAGGAAAGTAAGTTTTTTCTTACTGTTTTGTTTCCTGAGGGTAGGGCTAGACCAGGAGTTAGGAGTTAGGGGAGAAAAGTATTGTACAAGGTATAATACTGATTTATTTTCTCCACACCATGAGTTTAATCAGTTACTGAGATAAATATATATGGGAAATTAAAAGTTTAAAAACTGTAGTATTGGTTAAATTCTGTTGTTGAAGATATAATTGTGAAATAGGATCATAATTTTTTTATTTCTATCTTCTTTCCCTAAGGCATAAAGCAAAAAAGGATAGGGGTCTACCAAACATCTAAATCTAAAAAGTTAATTTTTCATTTTCTTAAACTCCAAGAAGCATCACATCGGACAGGTACAGGCATGACATAGTAATTTATTCAAAGACTAATAATTGTCAGGTCCCTCTTAACTTATTCAAAGTCCTTCAGCCATTTGGAAACCTTTAAAGATGTGAGTTGCATACTTTTTAAAGTCCAAACTTAAGAACGAAAAGCAGATGGTAATCGATTGACTTTAAAGATAGTTCTCTTTCTATTTTATGTAACATTTATTTCCCTTGAATTTCCAGAACATTGGGAAAGCTGAAAAACTTACTCTTGGCTGTCCCTAAATAGCACTTATATACCATAAATTCTGGACCAGATTGGTCATCGGACGAAAGCCAGGCTAAGACTGTCATGTTTTACAAAGTTGACCGATTTTATTTTTGTGTATTTTCCAGGTAAATCGTACATTGAAATGACCATAAAATGTCTGTTTGCCCACTCAGACTTGAGCAGAGTCTCCTCACTTCTTAAAGCCGAGATGCTTATAGTGTGTGTTTGTCCGTCCCAGGCCTGATGCCAGTTGCCCAGCAGCCGGTCTACTGCGCTTCCAAACACGGCATCGTCGGATTCACGCGCTCGGCAGCGGTGAGGACATAGCAGCCACAGAGCCCTCTTGTTCCTTTGTGTGCGTGTGTGAAAGGAAAATTGCAGAGAGGAGAATGGACTCAGAATTAGATGCATCTAGATGAAAGATAAACATGGTATTTTTCTTCGATCTTTACAAAAATAGTTTTCCTGAGCACATAAAAGAGCAAAGAACACCTCGTTGTAAAAAGAAGGAGACTGGAAATACACACGTTACTGAAAACATCTAAGGATGAGTAGTGAGGAGTGGACTCTCGGATTGAACTTTATGAACAGGAGGCTTTCATAGATGGAATGCACAATGTGCTGTACTTGAAGATGTGTGGGCTTCGTGCACGCGGGAGGGACAGTAGATAGTGACACGATAAACACATGCAAGGACTGCGTTTCCATGGAGACTAGGAAAGAAAGATACACAGCGCTTAGAAAATGCTCAGAACTAATTTGATGATGATATTAGGTAAAAGTTCCTGGCTCTTTATCTGACAAAAGGGCGACTTAATGGAACCTCTAGTTTGGGTGAAACTGGAGACTAAGTGGGCCAGACCTGAAAGGAATTATGGGCCGAAGTTGTGAGCTTGGATTTTGTTCTCAGCGCAGCTGGTCATGAGTGCTTTGTGCAGTAACCAACTTCCATTTCAAGAAAACCAATCTAGCCAGGCATGACAGAGCACCTCTATGATCCTAGAACTATCTGGGCTGAAGCAGTTTGAGCCTAGCCTAAACAACTTGGCTGGGTTCTGTCTCAAAACGTAAAATTTTAAAAAGAGCTGGTGGAAATACAGCTTAGTGCAAAGGCCCTACATTTATGCCCCAGTGTCTCAGGAAAGCAAAAAGATAAGAAAAGAGAAAAAGCACTATTCAATTTGCTTTGAAAATGTATTACAGGGATGGGGAGATAGCTCAGTGGTATAAATGCCTGCCTGGCAAGCTCAAAGTCCCAAGTTTGATTCCTGGTACCACAAAAAAAAAAAGCACTACAAAGAATAAATGCAGCAGAAGGAAGAGCGATTGAGGGGCTTCTGAGTGGTTCCTTGAACAGAAACAAAAGAAGAGCCAGAAGCAGAGAGATGGAAAGAAAGACTTCACTGAGAAGGAAATGCTAGGGAAGTGAATCAGACAACTGTGTGAATGTTAATTGTTCAAAAAGGAAGAGAGGTACTTCCTGTGCTCTTAAATTAATTAGAAACTATTTGTAATATGCCAACACAACCTTTCTTTAAGTACATGTTTGCAGTATGTAATGATGACATTTATCATGAGTTGGAACATGTACATAACACTACTTAATTCTTATTTGTCCCCTGCTCCCTTCAACTATGCTTTCCCTTTCATTTGAAAAAGATCTCTCTTCTTTCTGATTTCTTTTATTTTCCTCTTTATTTATACTTGGATTTATCATATAAGAGAAAAAATGTTTAATTTAGGGCTTTTTTTTTTACTTTTTGGTACTGGGAATTGACCTCAAGACCTCACGCTACATTGAAACCTGTGTGTCTGATTCATTTCACTTAACAATATGGTCTTGAGGCATATCCATTTACCTACAAATATCTCAGATTTGTCCTTCATGGCAGAGTAGTACTCCATAGAATATATATCACATTTCCTTTATCCACTTCTCTGTGGATCTGAGACTAATTCCAAGATTTATCTATAGTGAACTGTGCTGCTATAAGCCATGAGAATGTGCATATTACTGTAATATTGCCAAAATAATCATTAACTCAGTTTGCTATGAATACATGAAGCCATTGTAAAGTAATTCTTAAAGATCAGATTTTTTGCATTTAAATTTACAATGTCTGTAGTCATTATTGCAAGAAGTTATAGTCTTTAAATTTGCTTGCAAACACTGAATTAGTGACCACTGAATCATTCCTTTTAGGGGAAATACAAGGTAAAATTCCCAAAAATCTGTATCATAAAATTTTTATCAACCAGTCAATATATAACCTCATTATATGTAATATTATAATTTAATATAAGTATATTTATGTAGAATATTGAATTCATAATTAGTAACATTCATGCCTCAGTGAAGCTGAACTAACACACAAATATTAAGCACATCACAACAATATGGGAATGTTACATGACATTTTTATATGTCAAAATCACAAAAATGAGGGGGGGGGGTAAGGCAGGGGCCAGCCAGATAGCTCAGAGGATTAAAGCATCTGCTTAGCAGATTCAGGGACCTGGGTTGGATCCCTGGCTTCTGCACTGGCCCTACCCCTAGGGCACTCTGAGATGGCAATTGAGACTGGTGTGGCAGCACATGCCTGTAATCCCAGGGTTTGGGAGACTGAACACAGGAGGATCACTACGAGTACAATCTGTGCAGCGAGACCCAGTAGACTCTGCACTAAATACATAAAAAAAAAAAAAAAAAAATCCAGGCAGACCAGCACCTCAGCAGGAGCACTCATACCTGTGACTCAAAACTACTCTGCACGTGACCATAGATAACAGTGAAGTCACCACAGTATTGACTACTGGAGTTATAAGTAAATATTAAAATGTAATCCAATGTGAAATTATAGACTTTACCAATGTATATAATAAGTATCAACAGTATTTTGTTTTTAAAAGAATTCAAATAATGGATGGCCAGATAGCTCAGTGGACTAAAGTGCCTGCTTAGGCAAAGCACAGGCCAGGGCATGATCTCCAGCATGCTGTACCAGCCCCGTCCCCGGGGCACACTGAAACTGGGATTGAGACTAGGCATGGTGGTATGCACCTATAATCCCAGCACTAGGGAGGCTAAAAACAGGAGGCTCACTATGAGTCCAATCTACATAATGAGATCCTGTAGACCGTGTACATTAAAAATAATAATCATAATAATTCAAATAAAATTGATAGGCTGAAAATGAATGCAATTAATACTACTCTGAAAATACTTAATTTTCTTCCAGATGTTGCAGATTATTAAAAGTACATAGAATCAGCTATGGTCCTATAAATTTCTTCTAAGCTATTTTAAAGAAAACATTCTCTTATACAAACTATAATGTTGAAAGAAAGCTCAGGATGTGGGTTCAGTCAGGCTCCTGCAGAATTCAGTAAGTAAACACAGCTTAGGCAGTTAAGTATTTTCAGGAGTCATCCAATAGTACCACTTTTTAAGAAATTAATTAATACTTTCAGAAATCAATTCAGTAGTTTAGGTATGGATTATTTACTGTCCTTCTGCTTGTCAGCATGGTTCCATAGTTAGGAGGACACCTGGTAGTATTTTTATATTAGTCTTCTGAATAAATTTCATTTCAGGTTTTCCTGTGTGATACATGTACAAAACTTCTGAAACCTGCACCTTTCTTCTAATTGGCAGATGGCTGCTAAGCTCATGAACAGTGGAGTGCGGATGAATGCCATTTGTCCAGGTTTTGTCAACACGCCTATCCTCCAGTCCATTGAAAAAGAAGAAAACATGGGACAGTACATAGAGTATACAGGCCATATCAAGGATATGATGAAGTGTTTTGGAATTCTGGAGTAAGTAAAACTTCACTAGCTTCTTTTTCATAGCAGAGTAAAACACTATCTAGAGAAGCAAGGAAAGAGAAAACAGTAAGTTTTTTTAAATATGGGAAACTAATGCAAAGTTCCAAGTCCGCTGGGGCAAGTTATCTGAAAGATAAAAACTTGCTGGACTAATGAATAGATAGGTTTACATATTATAAACTGTAAATGCAATACAGGTGATGTCTTTGTACGTAATCAGATTTCTTTTTCTAAAAAAAGAAATGAGGATTTCTGTGGTACTGGAGATTGAATGCAGGGCCTTGTGCATGCCACACAGTAATCCCGCCATGGAGCTATAGCCTCTGCCTTTAAAACATGAGTTTTAATTACTTTGAGAAAATTGTATTTTTTTCTCATCCTAAATTCCAAGCAATATTCATCTAGAACTTTTGGTGGTCCCCTACTTCTACCATTGTCATAAAATGACTGCTACACACAACACACACACACACACACACACACACAGTTGAACCTGAGCATGACTGAAGGCTTTCACTACACAGAATCATAGTGATCAGGCCAAATGAATCAAACCTAGAATTAAGTTCATGCTCCAGCACTGACTTTAAACAAATAGACTCTTTTAAATTCAAAAGACTTTTTTCTTAAAAAGATGATTTATGATGTACACCTCAAAAAGCAATTGATTAAAAATTAAGATATTTAATAAATTCTATCTGTAATTCATATTTCTTTTCCAATAATAATTCTGGTAATTCTAAGACCTATTGATTTGACAATGATGAGAAAATAATCATTCTCCCAGTGAAAATAGTAACTATAAATACTTAAAGTAATACATGATCAGGCCTGAAAATTTAGCACTGTATCATATAATGTAAGTTGTAGTTGAATAAAAGAAGTTAAAAATAGTTCAGTGATCTGCTCTAATAGTGTTTGTAAATAGAATATCATGTCTGCCCCTTGTACAACAAATAACCACTAAGAAAACAATACGCACTGTATTAATTATCAAGTTTGTTTGACTAATTTGATTTGAAACTGTCAATTTGTTTGTTCTTCAATAAAATTATGGTAAAAAAATAAATTTAAAAAATACCTCAATGACATATTTTCTCATTCCATGTAAATTCTTCAGAAAATAATTGGAAGTGATAATGTATCTCATTATTTATTTTCAAAATCCCAATGTTTCCTTCATTTATAGTCCATCAATGATTGCCAGTGGATTAATAACACTCATTGAAGATGATGATTTGAATGGCGCAATTATGAAGATCACAACGTCTAAAGGAATTCATTTCCAAGACTATGACTCAGCTCCATCTTATTCCACAGCTCCATCTTAGATACCAGCAATGACTGAAAACAAATACAAATGACATATTCAAATCATATTTTAAAAGGCATCTTTTTAAATGAAATGTGACAGCCTAAATCTTTCCTTCACACAGCTGTTTTTTCTGAATGATTAGATAAATTATCAAAAGTACAGTGCAAACAAAGAAATATTATTTTAATATGTAAAACATAATCAATGATTAAAACAAAATACATATAAAAGATATGGCACCTTCCAAAAAGCACATTTAAATCTGTGATTCATGAATATTAACATGCTTTAGAAAATCATTTCAAAGGAGATACTTGAATTATTAATTAAATCAAAAAAGATGTAAAAAAAAGAACATTGTTTCTACCTTTGCACTTCAAAAGAGGAAAGCTACTGAACATTGACAAATGTTTAAGAATGATAGTCTACATTTATACCATCTTTAAGCCAAATACTATAAAAAGGTAACATAGCTTGGGATTAGTATTAAGGAATAAATTGCTGTGTGACTATATTCCAATGAAAAATCTAATGGATAGTAAATGACAGAAAGGTTGTTGATTACAAGTTCAGCCTCCAATCATAAAAGACAATTTTTTCTCTTTTTTTATTTTAAGAACTTTATCTCCAAATCTCAGGAATGAAGCTTTAACAGTTATAGAACAAAAAGGATTGTTAGTCATCCTGCCAGTTTATATGTAATATATGTTCATTAAAAATGCAAATGTAATAGTTTTTCTTTAGTTGACAATATTTTTGTTTTCTGAGTATTATGCAAAATATGTGCTTCTTTTTGGCATATTTGTACATGCATATTACATACTTTGATCCTTTTCACTGCCCTTACTCTTCTTTCCCTTCTCTTCTCCTTCCCCCATTGTTTCCTCTTCTCTAATAATCTCTTTTCTACTTTTCTCTCATCTCTATTTTTTCAGGTATGAGAGAAAAATGTATGATATGTGACTTTCTGAGTCTCATTGATTTTGTTTAATGCAATTTTTTAAAGATTTTTTTCTATGTTGATTTGTACTGATTTCAATAAAACTCCTTTATTGTAATCTCAGTAGGTGACTTCTTCTTTTATATGTAGCTTCTGAGTAAATGAAAGTGGTTTTCCCACACAGTCACAAGTGATGGTATGAGTTTATCAGACATGGTCCCACAGTAGGTACAGGAGTGCCTCTGGTTGCACAAGTGACTACACTGCCTCTCAGATCCCCTCCTGTGCCCCTTAAACCTCTTCATTCATTACTCATTGAAAGTAAGAGATGATCATCCCTTCCTGGCCCTGATCACACCTGTTTTCACTGCTCTAATTTCTGATATATGTCAAGTAAATATTTGTTGAATGAAGGAAGTATCTCTTAAATAGCTAAATTATCCTGCACTATCTTAAAGGAAATATAAATGTCCAGAACCTCAGAAATTCTTTCTTTGTATCAGTCAGGTGACTTCTATGAAGTCCTATTTGTGTTTCAGAACTACATCATAAAATATTTTTGGTTATCTAGAGTTTCGGTTCTTTTTTTTAGAAGAAAGGGAAAAACAAGATTGCAAACATTTGGCATTGTAATAAGAAAGACAGACTAGCTATGAATGTCTCCTAGGTATAGAAGGATGAATAATTAGAAGTGACAGTGATACAATATGATAGAATATCAGAAGTAAGATGTCCCAAGTTAAAAATTCATTTGTCCTAGATACAAAAAAGCCATTAATCACTGAGAAAGAAATCTGTTTTTAATAATTTTTAATGAGAAAAAAATAGCAATAAGACAGTTTCAAAAGAAGTTAGTAGGACAGTTACAATAATTAATATATTGCATATTGTTGCCTTCATAGTAGTTATTCAGAGTACAAGATGCAGACATGATATCTTGTCCAGGGGCTGGGGATATAGCTCAGTAAAATAAACACCTGTCTGGCAACTGCAGGGGCCTGAGTTCAATCCCCAGTTCCACACAAACTCAAAAAATATATCTTATCTAAACACTATTAGTACAAATCTTTCTTTTCATTGAACTAAGAGAAAGTAGTTATATATCTACCCCAACTATTTTGTCTATACATGTATATATATAAACCATGAAATATAAAAAGTAAAGCCACATTAATTTGCTGAGCTATAAAAGGCTCAAGTCAACAACTTCTGACATTGCCAGTTCTGCTGGTCACTGAGATGATTGAGGATGTCACCCACCTATAAGGGTCAATGTGCATAACATTTCTGCAAAATCAACATTAGAATTTATGGACCTTGAAAGCTCTTTTGACACTACTTCTTGTTGCTGTTTTGTTTTGTTTTTCAACATACTTAGCTCAGGGTACACAGGATCTCACTACACATAGTGGATTCATAGTGATCCTCCTGTTTTCAGCCTCCCATGAACTTTGGGTGCACCCACAATGCCCAGTCTAACCCTATCTCTTTACTGTTCAGTCTATTTGGAGGACAGAGTATTCATGGAAATATACTAAATCATAAGGCACCATTCTCATTCTTGTGTTAGCTTACATTCTTTTTCTGATATCTATTGTCTCCAACCCATTGAATACCTGCAGTGCGTTGGTAGATATGTCTGCAAAACTGAGTGCAGACCACTGCATTACTTCTTCTGGCTGAGGTTTTGATCACATAGATGCTTATTTTCAGCCTTTATATAGGACCTTTCCAAAGGAGTCACAGTGGTCCCCACAATGCTGGATAAATCCAAATTTCATTTTATTCAGATTTTCTGGCAAAAAGTCTTCTGAGATTGCAGCAGACTAATGCTCCATTCTTTCTATCTACAGAGGTATGGATAGGTTTTTCATAATATCTTCAATTCAATTGAATGATAGTGGTTTTTCTAGAATTCTTATTCTTTAGTTATTAAGAATCTTCTTATAAGAAATATCCATTTCTTCTTCATTTCCCATGTTATTAGAGTACATGTTCTCAAAGTAGGTATAGATGATCTTCCGGATTTCTGCAGTATCTGTTGTGACTTCACCCTTTCATTATCAATTGCATGAATTTGAGTCTTTTCCTATCTTTTTTTTTCTTTTTTGGCAGAACCAGGAATTGAACTCAGGCACTTGAACTTGCCAGATAAGTGCTTATTCTACTGAGATATCTCTCCAGCCCCCTTATCTTTTTATTAATAAGATTGACTAAAGATTTGTCAATTTTATTTACTCTTTCAAAGACACAGTTAACTAGTTCATTGATTCTTTCTATTTTTACTTAACATATATCAATGTATTTTGATTTTCAAAATAACAACTGCAAGCTCTACCAGTTTGTTATAGTCTGCTAGCTATAAATACTTCTGTTGATATAATATTACATGCCTCTATCCCCATCACCCCCAAAATCAGAACCTTTGTCTCCCAGACTCAGATGCACAAAGCTCAGAATTCCCAACAGACATGCCAGGAGTGTCACAATAAGACCATAATTTACCATCCTGGCGTTATCTGAACAACTTCTTATCAAATTACAAACTTTCCCAATGCTTCTTGAAACTGTTTAATCTATGTCTCTTGTCTGTAAAATTTCTTTGTATTGAATCAGATTTGAAAGCTTGCAGGGAGACAATTAGAATGAATTCCTTCAAGAGAAAATTAAAATCAGAGCCTGTGTGTGGCTGGAGTGCTGTGGAATTTCTAACAAAAAGATACTAGAATGAGAATTGGATAAATCTCAAACAAATGTGTTTTCCCTATTAAGCCTGATAGAAAAGCATAAGGAAAAGATTTCTGAATTTAATTTTCTGCATGCAGATGTTCATAATCACTGTTGATTCAGATTCAATTGAACAATGAATAAATTTTTCATATTACAATCATACTACTTAAGACAGGGCCTTTTCATGGTTTCCGGTGCCACATGGATACATATCAATGTTCGTTACTGAACCATGTAGCAATGAGGGTTATTCAGTCATAAGCCAAACTTGACCCTTCTGCCACAGTGTTTCGTCCCTTAAAAATTCTTTCTTCTCGTGATCTACAGCATAACAAGTTATGCCCCAGGGTTACTGGGCTGTTCCTATCCAGCAACATTATTTCACACACAGTAGAACACAGTAATTACTGACTTCTGCTTCCCATTAACTTTACTTACCTTATTCTACACTGCAATAAGTAACTGATGTTGAACTCCAAACAATCCTAGTTTCTTGACATTGCTGTTCAATACTCCAAAAACATCTTTTAAAGGCAAACAGAATAATATACTTTGGAATGGTTTTCATACAGATGCATGCAAGAAAACACAACTTCATGAAAAGAAACTTGGCAGTACAGATGAAACTTATTCTTTCCTTTTTAAGATTGCTCACACTTGAGGAAATTTCTAAGGCAAATTATGGTTTATCCTTTCTCATGTACACACTTTTGGCTCCTTGAGTATTTTATAATACAGGGAAGAGGTCGAGTCATCCCAAATAGGAAATGTCAACCACCAGCCTCAATTTTTCATGAGCTTAGCACAGAACTTGACAATGAAAATGAGTGCAGCATGAAGCACCTACAGTGCTTCTGAGAGCCTGGCACTTTGTCTTCGCAAGAGAAACATTTCATGGATATTAATCAAGAAGCAATATTGTTTTGGGGAGTGTTTAAAATGGAATAGATAAGAGTTAACCTGAAAATTTGGAGAATTAAATGGAAAAATATTGCAGAATAGCACAGAGGACCGATGCCTTAATAAAGGTACCAACAATGGACATGCCAAGGCAAACAGGGCAGAGCACAATTAGGAAATTAAGTCACAAGAGTCCATCTGGACTGAGCAATGTAAAAGAATGCAAATACTGGAACAACTCAAGGTGCTTTGGATACCATATGTAAAGTCTTAAAAACAATTCACAGCTATCATATTTATTGAAAGCTTGCTCTTCCAAATATTGTTTTAAGCAGTCATTTAAAGTCATGAAAATCATTTAAAACAGGTGCTGTTACAATCACAATATAAAAAAAATAAATAAAAGCTTCAATTATTTTGGGGACATCACTGAAATGAGACCATAGCGCCTTTACAATGCACTAGATTCACTCTGCAACACATCTTAAAAAATATGTTTTTCTTCTATCACATACACCAAGTGGGACTCAAACATTAAATATGCTTTCCATTAGAAGATCTGGAAATTGATTAATCTGAAAAAGTGTAAAACAAGGTCAAATCACTCATAAATTATAGTTCCTGGCTCCTCAGCTGGGTAAATCTCTTGGGAATCATAGAGCCATTATAAATAGGGAAGAAGGTATCTTGAGTTTATTTTCATGCATTTCACAAATTGCTATGTATTTTTTATTAAGTTTCTTGTCATATTTTAGCCATGCATAAAGGTTGCAGTCATGATAGGGAATTTGTAACTGTACATGATGTAACTTGATTTCTTCCCATTCCGCTAATGTTTCTTCAGTCCCTCTTCCCTTCTGTGTACACATTTTTTCTGTCTTTTCTCATCTTTATTCTTTGCATTTTTCCATCCCCTACACCCCTTTCATAGTTTCCCTTCCCAGTTGCACATTTTTTCCAATTTCACAGTATCTATTATATATGTTGGTCCTTATTTATGGTTTCAATTTTCACACCTGAGAAGCAATGTAGTATTTACATACATGTATCTGATTTGTTTCTACTTAAGAGTATGGCTTCAATATACATCAGTCTACCTAGAAATGTCTTCTCCTTATCCTTCTGTATGCAAAAGTAGTCATCCTTTATAGAAAAAACAACACATCTTCATTATCCAATCATCATTTGGTGGGCATCTGAGCTATTTCCAGGACTTAGCAAGTACAAACTGTGAAACTATCAATGAGTGTATGTATATTGCTGTGCTATGACGGTTTTAGTTCTTTGGGGAAGATACCAATGGGAATGGCTCAGTCAAATGGATCCTCTAGTTTTACTTTCTGAGGACTCTCCATACTGATTGCCGCAGTGATGGCACCAGTCTATACTTCCACCAACAGCACAGAAGGGTTCCTTTGTCACCATAGCCCCACTAACGTTTTTTTGCTTGATTTCTTAATGATAGTCATTGTTTCTATGTTAGATGGAATCTCAGCATTGTTTTAATTTGAATTTTTCAAATGACTAATGATGCTGAATATATTTTCATAAATGTATTTGTTTGTACTTTTGAGAAACTTCTGTTAATTGCAGGTGCACAATTCTGGACTGAATATTTATATTTGAGGGTTCTGATTATTTTGAGTTCCTTATATATTCTAAGTAGTAGACTCTGTCTGAGGAGCTGCTGGCAAAATTTTCTCCTACATTGTGGTTTCTCTCTATATTCTGTCGGTAGCTTCCTTTTCTGTGCAAAATCTTTTTAATAAGATGAGATCTTACTTGTTGATTCTGTATCATATTTCTCTTGCAATTTGAGTTTTGTTCACAAAATCATTTAATACAACAGTATCTTCAAGAGTCTACACTTTATATATTTCAGAAGATTTAATATTTCCAGCTTTTTTATATTTGCTTTTTGTTTTTGAGATGTTGGGGACTGAAAACATGGCATTGTGCATGCAAAGCAAGATTGTACCACTGAACCACGTCTCTAGCCCAAGTGTGACTGGGATTTTTGTTATTGTTGTTGTTTTTTTTATTATTTGGTACAGAGTCTCATTACGTATCTCAGACTCATAGTGGTCCTCCTATTTTCTGCCTCTCCATCCCTGGGATTACAGGCTTGCACCATAATGGCTAATCTCTATTGCCTGCTCAGCATGCCTGGAGGTAGAGCTGGCATGACCTGTGGTGCAGGGCATCAAACCCTGGTCCATGCACTTACCTAAGCAGGCACTTAGTCCACTGAGCTATCTCTCCAGCCCTTAAGTGGTATTATTTTAATATTTCAATCTTTAGTCCATTTTGATATCATTTTACTTTATGGTGAAATGTATGGAACTAGTTATAATTTATTGCATGTCAGAGACCAACTTTTAGAGCACCATTTATAAAGAAGGCTATCTTTTCTCCAGCAAAGGTTTTAAGCTCTTCTCAATGATAAGGTGGCTGAATATGTTTGGAGTTGTTACTACATCTTCTAACATGTTCCACTGATTGACAGGTCTGTTTTTTCCAGTACCATACTGTTTTTTATCATAGTAGAGTCGTAGTTTAATTTTAATCCAAGTATTATAATGCCTCTGGTCATGAACTTGTCTTTACTATTCTAGATTTCTTGTTTCCAGATAAATTTTATATTGTTTTCTTTAACTCTATGAGATATTCTGTTGGAATTTTGATTGTAACTGTGTTAAATCTGTGTAGCAATTTTGGAAGTATGGCCATTTTCACTATATTGATTCTTCCTATCCTGGAGCAATGGATACCTTTGCATTTTCTCATAGCTTCTTCAATCTGCTTTTTCAGATTACTGTAGTTTTAAATATAGAGGTATTTTACTTTTTTTTTTTTCTTTTTGGTACTGGGAATTGAACTCACGACCTTGCACTGGCCGACTTGCTGGGCAAGCACTTTTCTACTGAGCTATCTCCCTAGCTATATTTCTTTTATTAGATTGATTTCTAGGTATTTCATTCTATGGATGCTATGTTGAAAGATAATTTCTTTCAGTTGGTTTATTATTCTTGTATGGAAAGGCTATTGATATTTCAGTGTTGACTTTATATCCAGCTATGCTACTGAATGTGGTTTTTAAATCTAGGTGTCTTGGGGCCGGGGAGACAGCTCCGTGGAATAAGTGCTTCCCTGGCAAGTGCAAGCACCTGAGTTCAATTCCTGGTTCTGCAAAATAAATAAATACATCTAGGACTCTTCTGGTGGAGATTTTGTGGTCTTATATGTAGAGTACCATGTTACATGCAAATAATGATATTTGACTTCTTCCTTTCATATCTTTATTCCTTTCTATTTTTGTACTTGCTGTGGCTAATGTTTCCAGAACTATATTGAGTAAGAGTGGTGACAGTGGATATCCTTGTTTTGCTCCTTGTTTTAGAATGCAATATTTCACTTTTTGTCCACTTAGTAAGATGTCAGCTATTGATCTGTCATAGCTAGCTTTTATCATATTGAGACAGACAATCTATTCCAATTTTCTGTAATGATTTTAATCAAGAATAAATGTTTTTTCTTTGGCAATTGCTTTTTCTGCATCTATTAAGATCAGATGATTTTTGTCCCTGGCTCTGTTAATGTGGTACATTACATTTATTGATTTGTATATGTCGAACCATCCCTGAATTCACAGGATAAATCCCAGTTGGTCATGGTGTATAATCTTCTTGATGATTTGTGGCATTATGTTTGTCAGAACCTTATGTAGAATTTTCATATCTATATTTACTAGGGAATTTGGCTTATATTTTTCTTCCTTTGTTGGATCCTGCTCTGGGTTTGGTATGAGGGTAATGCTTCTTTCCAGCACTGACTTTCAGAATACTACTACTTCCCTTTCAGTTTCACTAAAGAGTTACAGAAGTAACAGCATCAAGTCTTATCTGAATTTCTTGTTGAATTTAGGAGTAAATCCACTGGGGCCTGGGATTCTTGCTGTTCACAGGTTTTTAATTACATCTTCAAGTTCATTGACCGATATTATTTTATTTAGATTTTTTTACTCAGCCCCTTTCTAAGATGGCTCCCAGCCAATTATCCTCTTTTGTGGGAGGTCTTACACAACTACTCATCACTACTTTTCTTCACTGCCCTTCTCTGAAGGAGTTTTGGGGTCACCGGCCTTTGGAGGATCACCAGTTTTTAGAGGCTGCCAGTCTCTATGGTCACCAGCTGTCACAGAATGGCTATAGTTTCAAACTGCCCCTCCCCACTGGAGTGAGTCTGGGCTCAGGGAGAAAGGGTGGCTTGCCTTCCCCTTCTTTCTTGAAGTTTGTCTCTTTGCTTTCCCCTTGGTTTCAGTTTTTGCTTCAGGTTCATCCTGGGTCCCAGAGGCTCATTTCTTTGCTGGTTGTTGCCCTCACATTATGATATTCCAGTGTTTGACCACCCATTCTCAGAAAGCCTCTTTCTTTGCTTCTTACCACTTCACCATACTCCTCACGTCTCTCCACAAATTACCATTCTGCAAAAGAATTGCAAGAAAAGCCCCAGATGAGTTAGGTTTCTTGATTTCAAGTAATAGAAATACAATTACAATTTAAGCTTTATAAATGCGTATGTAAAATTCTGTGGGCTACAAAACTTTGGCTACATATCATTTTGCTCATTTTTCTCTTAAATTAATTTCATAAGGCATCTGAGAACCTCTACATCTGGCTGGGATCTAAAAGTGAAATTTAATTATATAATCCTTGGAATCTTTTGCAAGCCTAAGCATGTATAACCAGTTCTAAGAAATAAGTAAAGAATCAATTGCTATACTGTAGAAAAGAACTTTCTTTGCCAAACTAGATATTAGTCACATATATTTTTTTTGTTTGGTAAACCCTAAACTCCATATAGAGTTTTCAGAGTAAAAGAATAAACTGCATAATTGTACCCCCAATTTTTTCTTGAAAGTATCCCTCTCCGATTGTAGTGTAGCCATTAATTAGAGGAGGAATAACTTTCCCTAAATTCTAAATTATATTGTTTTACCCTACTTAAAACAAAGGCCTTTCAGTAAAGACTTCTGCCTAAATCCAGATAAATAGGCATTTGGCTTCTTTCTGGGCACAGAGATTGGATCACTAATGGAGTAAATCTCAGACTTCTGTGATTATAGAACACTCTTTCTCCTGGAATGAGAATTGCATGCTGCTATGGTTGGCTGCTACTGGCAACCACTTTGAAAATATCAAGGAAGCTGGCCTGCAAATGAAGCCAGAATACAGAGCAGGGCATGTGCAAGAGAATCACAGAAAACAGAAAGATTGCCATAATCAAAACAACCCTGAAACCTTCACATAGGTGAGCCAAGAAATCTGTCTTGTTCATTATGTTATGATAAGTTGGAGGTCTGATATTCACAACTTAAGGGAGGTAAGATTAAACAGTCTGCAAGTGTGGATCCATGCCTGAATATTAGAATATACTGGAGATTAAATCAGTCACCAAAATTTATTTTTACTTATTACAGCACTTCTAGATTAATGAATATCAAGTGGAAACCTGTGCATATACAGGAAACTAGTGTTTGATGAGGATGCCGAGACTGTGCAAGGGAAAATCAATGATGAAAATCAATGATGAAAATCAATGATTTCTCATGAATGATGTGGAGAAAAGTGGATATTTACTTTTTAAAGAGTGAAATCAGAGCCTTGGCTTGCATCATGTACAAAACTTAATTTGAAATGGATTAAGTCATGAAAAGTAAACTCTGAAACAATACAGCACAAAGAAGACACTTAGGGGAAACTTCTTTGACATTGGTATTGGTAATAACCAGGTTTGGATAAAATATCAAAAGCATAGGCAACAAAAGTGAAAGTAAGCAAATAAGACCATATCAAACTGAAAAGCTTCTTCCCAGCACAGGAAATAAAATGCAAAGACAACCTATGGACTGAGAGAAAATATTTGCAAACCACAGAGTTAAGACACAAAACTTTAACTAAAGGAACTCCTAGAAAACATTGGCATAAGTAACTCAGACAACTCAAGAGAAGAAAACAAACAGTTGGTTTGTAACATGGACACAAAATCCAACCAAGAATTTCTCAAAAGAAGATATACAAATGACCAATAATATATTAAAAGATATTCAAAATCAGTAATCTGCAGAGGAGTGAAAATCCAAACTACAATGAAACACCATCCCACAGCTATTAAAACGACTACTATTCAAAAGACAAGAGATAACAAGTATCCGTAAGTGTGCAGAAAAAGGTAGCCTTTGTATACAGTTGGCACAGTCCTGAAAACCAGTATCAAAGTTCCTCAAAAAATTAAAAGTAGAAAAAACAACTGCTATAGCAATCTCATTTCTGGGTATATAGCCAAATGAAATAAAATTAGTCTCCCAAAGAGATATCTGACCTGTGATGTACACACTGAAGCATTAGTCATGATGGCCAAGGTAGAAAATTGTCAGTTTACAGGTAAAGAAAATGCCATACACATACACACACACACACACACACACACAAGTGTGTACAAACACAAGAGAATATTATTCTGTCATAAAAGAAAAGGAAATTCTGCCATTTGCTGCAACAGGGGTGAAACTGGAGGACATTACATTACGTGACATGACTTAGACACACACACACAGAGGAGTAAGAACACACTTCACATTCAGATGTGAAATATTGGGGGAAAATCTACAGCAGCAGAGAAAATGCACTGATTATCAGGCACTAAGTTGTGGTGAAAATGGGCAAATGTGGGTCAAAATTACAAACTTTCAATTATAAAATATTGATCTCTAACTTGTAGATATCAATCTTCAGTGAACTATATTGCATTATTGACTTCAAATTTCATAAGAGAATAGATCTCATGTGTATTCATCAAAGAAAAATGCAAACTATAACTCTGTGTGACAAAGGACATATTCATTGATGTGATCGTGACCCTACAGGCATATGGAATCATCACACACAAATGTTACGCATGCCTGAAACATATTCAATCTTTTGTTGAGTATTTTCAATTTTCTTAAAAAAGTGGAAAAAAACTAAATTAATCAAATCCCAGCATTCTCTTTGACATTGTGTGCATGTGTGTAATAATAGTAGTAGGGGTGGTAGTAGTAATGAATTATACTGCTTTTTATAAATGTTTGATGTCCACATTGAGAACATGATAAATAAAAAAACATGCTCTGAGAACAGAATGAACTGTCTGGAGTTGGCCTGGTCTAAAATTTTCTTTGTACTAACTAGCTTCTCTATTGCATAAACTACCTAATCTTACTTATTCTTTCAAGATAAGACCTTGAAATATTTTCCTGTTCAAAATTTTTGCCTTGATGGACAAGATACAAGGTATTATTTGTTATTAAACAACAGAGCCAATTAGCTCCAGCATAATATGGAATGCAGACTATATTAGACAGAGGAAGGGCATATGACAACATGTTTTGGCCATGAGAACCTACAGAAGCTGATCTCTGAGGTCACAAGATCATAAGCACAGGGAGAACTGAGAAAAAGTAGAAGAGTGACAAAAATTAACCTAAACCAAGTTCACTTAATATAATCATTCACAATGCTAGTCAGGCCCAGAGATCCTTAATAAACTATATTCTGATGATTGGCTTCTTACTCCCATGATTATAAGCCCTGACACCAACAATTGGCAGAGGAATAAGAACATGTTCTAAACGTAGGAGACCGCTAAGGCCAGAGAGTCTCTATAAACAAGCTGAACAGATGCCATATTTTAAGCCTCATGACTCGTTTCTCTTCTCTTTTTCCCCACTCACTACCACACCCTACCCTGCCACACAGTGACTTTTCCTGGCAACTCGTCCTTAAGAGACATTTGCACGATTTCTCTGCTGCATTTTTTCACCCAAGCTGGAAATGAATTCGCTCTGTGAAAAAACTAATTTTTCCATTGGGGAGGGGGAGTGGGTGGTGGAATAAAAAGCAACAATGCAGTACGAGTATTGCTTGGCAATGCAGCCAACGCTGACTCAGCTTGTTGAATAAACCTTCCTATTCCACCCTAAATAGGGCCCCCTCTTCCCTCATGATGTGTGTCTATCTATTCCATCTTTTCCCTGACACACCAGGAAAATATTATTTTGAGTCTGAGAAGGATTCCAAGTGATCATAGTATACCTTCGAACAAAGAAAACTTTTATAAATAAAGATCCTAAACTATTCTTCAACTTTTTTTCTAAGCAAGAAAAAAAAGAGAATTAAAGTGGATTTTCCTTATAAGTATACTACTAAGAATATGCTTTGTAATGAAAAATTAAAATATTAAGGAAAACTAATTCTATGTGCAACTTTTGAAATGAAAATCATTGGTCTCTGTGTCTACTTTCTGGTTACATTTTAGGAAGAAAGGAACACTGTCCTAGCTTATTTGAATTGTGATAATAATTTACCAGTAGATTTAGTTCAAATGATACTTTTGTGATTCTAGTCTTTTTCTTTTATTTAGTTTAATTAGGAAATGCTTTTAATTAAAAAAAAAGAAATATTTTTAATTACATCATGTAGGTTTCTCCTTTTCAGATCACCTTACTCACCAGTGGCGAGGTGTTCGCTGTGAGGGATCTGGCAGAAATAGACAAAGCTGGTAGAATATCAGTTTGTGAAGCCACAAGGAACTACAAAGTCTTAATTTTCTACATTAGTTTCAATGCTCTAGCTCCATTCCTACTTTGCAAATTATTAACACAGTCCAGAAAAGAAACTTGTTTTCTGAATCCAAGTGGAACACAGAGTTCTAGACTCAGAAGAAAAAAATCAAATTTAGTAATCTGTAACAAAATATTCAAAAGGGTGATGATGAAAAATTGCTATTCAGTTTGCTTGCAGACAATTTAAGCCACCATTCTCACTCTGGCCCTTTGTCCACTTGATCATTATTCTTCATTCTTTGGATGAAAAATATGACCTCAATTTCTAGAAGACACATGAATTAGTTGTCACATGGGTTTTCAGAAAGTACTACAAGGAAAACGCTAGATATTCTTCTATTTTTCTCTGCAAATTTCTACTCGAAGATAGAGGATTTGATTATCTAATTGGAAACCTTAGTATTAAATCTTGGAGAAACCTCATGCATATGACTTCCAACATTCTTCAGTAGATTAGCAAATATCCCTGGTTGGAAGGACTACAAAACCATTAGGAGATTCCGAGTAGAAAAGTATTGAATGTATTCATGTTCCTTAAAATCAACTTCTTCAGTATAAAAAGGTTCACAGTGTGTTGTTATTGTTAGCTTTCTAATTTCCAACTCCTGGTAGAAAACTGGTAAATTGGAAAATGTGTAAACAGTATCTGTTGCTTAGGTTTATGCTTCAGATTCGAGGGTAGGGTGTAGCAGTAATAAATGCATGCACAATCCTTCATCTTCCTTCTTTTCTGCTTGAAGAAGCCCTTGCCTGGTGCATGGCCAACCTCCCTCTGCTTTGCTACAGCTTCTCCCTCATACTTCCAAGGAAACTGACTGAACCCTTTTAATATTGGAAAAATTAGGTTCCAGAGAAATAGTGTAAGACTGTCCCAATGGATTTTATTTCCTTATCCTAGTAATAGCATTATTATCTTGAATTTAAATGTTTTTCCTTTAAAACAGAATATACTTCCATTGCATTCTTTTTTTTTTTTATTTCCAGTACTGAGAATTTAACCCAGGCCCTTCTTGAATGACATTTTTAAAGCCACTTGACATATTAACAGGGCTAACTTTGGAACTTAAAAGCTTCTTTCCAGCATGTTCAAAGTTCATCACACTGGGTTACACATTGGCTAGTTCATGCAGTATCCACCTCAGCATCCAATGACCTTTAATTATAGAAGAAAGTAGTTCTAGTTAAGGTTGATTTGTCTCTGGCTCCGAGCTCAATTCCTCTACCATAGATACAATTTTGGTTTTTAAAACTAATTTGATATAAAAATTTTGATAACCAAACTAATAGTAATTATGATAGAGAAGAATTACAGTAAAGGAATGATTCATCTATCTAATGCTTAGAAAAGTATCTGGGTTAGGGAGTACTCAAAAAATTTGGCTGTACTTTTATTTTTGTTTGATTGTCTTATTTGTGTTTGATCTGTATTCTATGAACAATTACCCAACAGATCTAAGCCTGAGCTTACAGAAATCAACTAGAAGTGGGCCTCTCAGGTCCCGGCTGAACCTGTCCACACCTCACTTCCACCCCCACCCTATGCCCTCCCAAACAGACCAGGAAAATTCAGTACAATTACTTCTGATCAGGCAAGCAAATTTTTCCAAACTTGAAATTATTTAGAGAACCTAGATCTTCCTTAATA